>BQNB010051672.1:4311-40865 GCA_026074375.1 Tanacetum coccineum | reverse complement strand
TTGTTCATTTTTGCTCAATTTAGATTTTAGTGTACGTTTTATTAATCCCGTTAACAATTTTTGAGCATTTTCTTGTAATTGAATTTTATTTGCCTTTATTTGCCCACTAGTAGGAATCAGTTTTCTAAATCAAAGATCTTATCACCAATCAAGTCATTGTCCAAATAATAACGGGGTTTCAATTCATAATTCTTGAGGGATAAACGACCCGGTGAACACTTACCGTTTTTAAGGCGATTCGCTCCCACTACGTCCCCCGCTTGCTTGCAAATTTCACTTAAGGGAGTTACCCTAAGTTTGTTAATTATTCGAAGAAACAAAAATATTTTTGTGTATATATTTTCTCTCCTCGTTTGTTTGCCTAGTGCATGCGCACTAGAAATTCCTATTTTCCAAATAGTTCACCCGTAACCATTCTGAGACGTCAAAATAGAAGACGTGCTCCAAATGTAGTCGAACCCGAGCTTCGTACTATCATTGAAGTTGCACCAATGGCGGATAATCGAACAATGGAAGAGCTACTCCAAGCACCCACGGAAGGGTGTGGAGAAGCTATCGTCATACCGAAAATTAATGCGGATCATTTTTTGATTAAGACAAATTTGCTACAATTAGTCCAAGCTAGCGCATTTCATGGATTTAAGAGGGACAATCCTTATACTCATATTAATAATTTCAAAAGGATTACCTCGACTTTAAGATTTAGGGATGTGCCGAATGATGTGATTAAACTTATGATGTTTCCATATTCACTCGAGAGGATTGCTAGGATTTGGTACGATAAAGAACCTCCTAATTCTATCTTGACTTGGGAGGATCTCATAACCAAATTCGTGAATCAATTTTTCCCTCACTCAAAAAATGAAATCTCTCGTTTTACCCAAAAATTCGATGAGACATTTAGTGAAGCATGGGAACGATTTAAGGAAATGCTTAGAGCATGTCCCCACCATGGATTTACGGAGTTAACTCAAGTTGATACTTTCTATAATGGTTTAAATGATAATGATCAAGACTCCTTAAATGCCGTGGCGAGTGGAAATCTTTTGAGTAAGACTACTAGAGAGGCCTTGAACATAATTGAGAATAAGTCAAAAGTTCATTATTCATGAAACAAACCGAATGTTTCTAGGGTGAATTCGACTTCTAGTGAAAGTTCTTCTAAGACGGATGAGAGAATTGATAAACTTGCGGACCAAATTTCGACCTTAGTTGAGATTGTTTCTAAGAAAGTTGTCGCTCCCGCTACGGTTAAAGAGGTTCAGGAATCTTGTATTACTTGTGGTGGTACTCATGCTTACTAAATTATCCTAATACCGATAGCAATCAATCGAGTGTTTGTGCGGCAACGGGTACTTACAATCAAGTAGCCCCTCCAAACTGTGTTAGTAACCACATGGCACCACCCGGTTTTGCTTTGGTGCAAAACAATGGTCAAAATAGGTATAATCAAAATCAAGGCCAAGGGAATAATTTTAATCGGGGAAATAATTTTCATAGAAATCAAGGTTTTCAAGCTCAAAACAATCGTGCTCTAAACTTTTAAGGATTTCAAAACCAACCTTTTCAAGTGCCTAATAATCATGTTCAACAAGAGTTTTCAAATGAGTTTTCAAGTTACAAGAGAACTAATGATCAAATGATGAGAAACATGCAAAAATTCAATCAACTCGTTTAAAATGAATTTTTTAGAAAGAAATTCAACAATATCGATGAGACACAACAAACCGTCTTGAAGATCACCAAATGCTTTCAAAATAATTTGCAAAATATGTTAAGTGGATTTTCAAAACCACCTCAACTATGGGTACTCTTCTGATGTAATAACAATTCTAAACCCGTAGGTAATAAAGCAATCACTACCCTAGTGGAGTTGCTATGAGGGACCCTCGCTTCTACTACATTCTTCCAAAAAGGTAGTAGAACGAGAAGCCCGAGAGACAACAGATAAGGAGAAAACTATTTTTTCCAAGGAAGTACGCTCACATCCCCACCTACGTTAAGCCCCATTCCGATTCTGGAACCCGATGTTCCGAAGACTTTACCTAAGCCTAATATTTCATATCCTTCAAGACGTAATGATCAAAAGTTCCATGAAAAAGCTTCGAATCAAATGGAGAAGACATTTTAAATCTTTCAAGATTTGCGCTTCGACATTAGCTTCGCGGACATTTAACTTTGATGCCAAGATTTGCCCTTACATTAAGAATATGCTCATGCATAAGGAAAAGTTGTTTTAAATTAACTAAAACCGTTGAATGAAAATTGCTCGGCGATGCTCCTTAAAAAGCTTCCCGAAAAGCTTGGAGATCCCGGCAAGTTTCTTATACCATGTGATTTCCCGGGAATGAATGTATGTCACGCCTTAGCCGATCTTGGGGCGAGCATAAATCTTATGCCTCTTTTAATTTGGAAAAAGCTTTCCCTACCCGAAGTTACCCCCACATGGATGACTTTAGAATTTAGCGTGAATAGATCAATTACTCGACCTAATAGGATATTCGCCGAGGACGTTTTTGTCAAAGTGGGAAAGTTTCACTTTCCTACCGACTTTGTTGTTGTAAGAATTTAGAGAGCCAACCTCGGGTTCCTCTCATACTATAGAGATCTTTTTGAGACCGGCCCCCGAGCATTAATTTGATGTATATGGAGATAAATAACCTTCGGGTTAAATTACGAAGCCCCGTAACTTTAATCTTCGATCAAACTACGAGATACTCCACTACATATTGATGAAAGTCGATAAACGAAAATGATGTCATGATGTATTGCATGTGAGGAGTATTCTCAAGAAGTGTTATGTATTTTTCTAATATTCGCTTCGGTGCAATTCCCCCACCATAGACTTTTGATCCTATTTTTTTTCCTGACTCTTTTTCTTTCCCATCCACTTCGTCGAGGAAAGTGCTTTTTCATATTTGTAAGACAATAGAGGCTTTTCTCAAGGATGATTCAATTTCACCAGAAATTGATCATGCCGATTGTGATCCGGAGGGAGATATTTGCTTAATTGAAAATTTGTTGAATAATGACCCATTTCAACTCCCTCCGATGGACCTAAAGGAAGTGACTAAGGCAAAATCTTCAATTGAAGAGCCTCCGGAATTAGAGTTAAAATATTTACCATCTTATTTAGAATATGCTTATTTAGAAGGAACCGATAAGTTACCCATGATTATTACAAAATTTAAAAAGAAGATTAAAAAGAAGCCTCTTAAAGTGAATAAATCACATAAACGGGTCATTGCTTGGAAAATCACCGACATCAAGGGTATCGACCCTCGTTTTTGTACTCACAAAATCTTGATGGAGGAAGATTATAAACCCACAGTTCAAAGTCAAAGACGGGTTAACCCAAAAATTCACGAGGTAATCAAGAAGGAAGTAATCAAACTTCTTGATGTTGGAATGATTTACCCGATCTCCGACAACCCATGGGTTAGTCCCATACATTGTGTACCCAAGAAAAGTGGTATAACCGTCGTTGCTAATGAAGAAAATGAATTGCATCCAACACATTTATTTACCTGGTGAGAGTTTGCATTGATTATAGGAAAATAAATGAATTAACTCGAAAGAACAATTTCCATTACCATTTTAATGGATCAAATTTAGAAAGATATTAGCCGGAATTGAGTTCTATTTATTTCGCGAGCCTAGATAGATTTTTTGGTGTATTATCAAATCCCAAATAGATCCCCAAAGACCAAGAGAAAATAACTTTTACCATACACTTATGGAACTTTCACTTACCATTGCATGCCATTTTGCTAGTGAAATCTCCGGTACGTTTCCAAATGAGTATGATGGCCATATTCCAAGAAATGATCGAAAAACAATGGAAGTTTTATATGTAGATTCTAGTTTTGGGGATAGTTATGCTACTTGCCTCTCCAATATAAATAACATGCTACAAAGGTATGAAGACACGAATAAGAACTAGAATTGGTAGAATTGTCATTTATGTGTAGATAGGAATTGTGTTAGAGCAAAAAATTTCAAAGTCCCTTGATTGAGGTCTATAAAGCAAAAGATGATGTATCTCAAAGCTCCCTCATCCAACAACTGTAAAAGGAGTTAGTGAGATTTCCTAGGTCATGCCGTTTTTACTTGATGAAAATTACCAAGACTTTCCAAAATTGCTAGACCCAACTGACTCACCTACTTGAGATGGAGAAACACCGTTTGTGTTTCATAAGGATTGTATTGATACTTTTGAGACTCTTTAAAAAGAGCAAACCGAAAGCTCCGATCTTATTGTCCCCGATTGGAACCTACCTTTCGAACTTATGTGTGATGCGAGCGATTTTGCGATTGGTGCGGTTTTGGGACAACGAAAGACGAAGTATTTTTAGCCTATACATTACGCTAGTAATACAATGACCGAAGCTCAAATTTATTACACTACGACGGAAAAAGAAATGCTTGCCGTAGTTTATGCTTTTGAAAAGTTTTGGCCATATCTTGTCTTATCTAAAAGCATAGTGTATACGGATCACTCGGCTTTAGAATTCCTTCTTAGTAAACAAGATGCCAAGCCGAGGTTGCTTCGGTAGGTTCTCCTCCTACAAGAGTTTGATATCAGCATCCGTGATAAGAAATGGAGTGAGAACCTCGCGACCGATCATTTATCTAGACTTGAGAATCCTCATAAGGATGTGTTAGAAAATAAAGACATAAATGAAAATTTTCCTTTAGAAACTTTTGGTGTAATATCTAGTGGAAGTACCCCATGGTTTGCCGATTATGCAAATTTCCATGCGGGGAATTTTATCGTCAAAGGGATGTCGTCTCAACAAAAGAAAAAGTTCTTTAAGGACGTTTAAACATACTAATTTGTATGACCCCCAACTTTTTTGGATATATGCGATCCAAATCATTTACGTTGTGAGCATGGCAGAAGCAAATGAAATCCTCAAACTTGTCATAAGGACCCATCGGGTGCCATCATGGGTGCCAAACTCACCGTGAAGAAAGAATTTGGAAGCCGGTCTTTCTTTATGCCACCATATAATGAGATGCCCATACATATCAAAAGCAGGAGATACTGTCAAAGACAAGGAAAGAATTTCACAAAGAGAATGAAATACCCCAAACGTTATTTAAGAGTTTTGTGAAATCTAAGATGAATTGGGTATCGATTTTATGTGTCTATTTCCGTCTTCACGAGGGAATAAGTATAACTCGTAGCCGTTGACTACTTATCAAGTGGGTAGAAGCGAAGGTGGCCTCCCACAATGATGCTAGAGTGGATGTAGTTAAGTTTTTGAAATCTCTTATCGCCCGATTTCGGACACGCTAGAGTCTATTAAAACGTCGATCGCGTGGGACCCATTTTTGTCATGATCAATTTGCTAAAGTAAAGGTCTAAGTATGGGTCACACATCGTCTATGCCTCCTTTTATCACCCTCAACGAGTTGAAAGTGGAGGTTTCTAATCAGGCATGAAATGTAATTCTTGAAAGGACGGTTGGAGAAAACCGTTCTTCATGGTCCGATAGGTAGATGCCCCCGCGCTTTATGGGCATTCTATACCGCTTTCAAAACACCGATCGGTTGTACTCCTTACAAGCTCGAGAACGAACATTCTTGTCATTAACCTATCGATTAGAATGCATAAAGCATATTTGGCTTTAAAAACCAGCTAATTTATGATCATAAAACAGCGAGTGATCACACGAAAGCTTTCAACTTAATAGAGCTTCCGTGACAAGCTTACGAGAATTCTTTGTTATATATAAAGAGAGGACGAGAAGGCTACACGACTCTAAGATCAAAAACCGCAATTTCAATGTTGTGATCGAGTTTTACTCTTTAACTCCGTCTAAAGATATTCTCGGGGAAAGCGTAAACCCGTTGGTCGACCTATCACCATCACCCAAGTTTTTCCATATGAAGCCGTTGAGTTGTCTCAACCTGATGGTCCAAACTTTAAGGTGAATGGTCATCGTGTGAAGCATTACTTCGGAGGGGACATACCATCAAAGGTAGTCCCGGATCTCCAAATTTTCTCCATGGACAACTAAATATGGGGATCGAGTCAAGCTATGTGACTCGGTTACCAAAAACAAAGCGCTTCGTGGGAGGCACCCCATGCTTATCCATCTTTTTATTCTTCTTATTCTAATTTTGATGTAAGAAGGGTTGTACTCTTCATTCTTGTTGTTTGTGTTTGATTATATTTAGGATTGACCCAAAATTTTGAAGACTCTCGTGTTTGGTGTTTTGTCCCGGTTCACTCGAGCTTCCTAGCATTTTCTTGCCATTAGTTTGGGGAAATCCGATATTCTAGATCATTATCGACTAACATTTATCTTTTAGCATAATTCATAAACAGCTTAAGATTTTTGTGATACTTTCTCCATGCTCGGATTATGCATTCGACTTATTTTGAAATGTTTCTAGTATGGGTTATAAGGCCTTAGACTATGAAACATTGAGGACAATTTATTAATTTTAGTATGGGGTATATATCTTCGATAGTACTTACGTACATTTGCTCGATGTTCTCACGTACCCTGTCTTCCGCAAAACTTTTAAATTTTTAAGTCTTAATATCTAGTTTATTGTTCATGTATAAAAAAAGTGAAAATAAATGATGAAAAATATAAAAATAGTTGATAAAAATAATAATAAAAATTAAAACGAATGTAGGCTTTCCGTTGGTGAGAACGAAAAGTAAATTTTAACCCGACCGATTTTATATCTTAACTTTCTCCTTAACGTGTATAGATTGAAATTTGCTAATCTTTTATACAAGGAAGTCTATAAAAAGCAAGTCTACTTAAAAAAGTCAATACATTCAAGTTCCCATAATTGATTTTATAAGTATGCGAAGACCGATTTATTAGGCTAAGTTATTCACGAGTTTCTTCTTAAAATGATTAAAAATTATAGAAGGAACAAGAGATGATAGAGTAGAATATAAGTTTTGATGTTAAACGTAGAATAGTTGGATTTCTTTAGAGCTCATAAGTGTTAATTGTGGCTTTTTCTCCCATTAGCTTGTTTCACCTTTATATATAATTGTTTAATAGATAGAGTTGAGCGGTTTTTTGGTTTAATAATTAGTTAATAGAATATTTCCATTAGTTCCTTTGTGCATCAATATTAGTATACATCAGAATACTTAAAAGCTAAAGATCAAGATCCAAGATCATAAGCATACAAAAGGAACTGCAAAAGAATTCCTAAGAATACAAGGTTTCAAGATTTAAGACGTCATAAGAAGAGAAGCCATATGTGCAATGACCACCCCTTATGCGGAGATTGTTAGCCTAATTTTTTAGTAAAGTGATGGTCATTATATATTCATGAACCTTATATAGGATAATTATAGTTTACAGGAATTACTTAAGCTAATTAGGCCTAGGTTTCAGGCTTAAAGCCCAAGTATTGTCTAGTCTTGGCCCAATATCAGCCCAACAAGGCCAAAAGGAAACCTACATAGGGTTCGACCTTATAAAGGTGTAAGATGTATCATATCACATCTATACACACAAAAATAAAGAAAAAACTAGAGAGAGAAAGAGGTTTTAGAGAGAGAAAGAGGAAGAAAGAAAAATGGTAGATTACTAAGAGAAGAATGAGTAACCAACACCCTTCTAACATGCTAGGAGGATGGTATTTATAGATTAAAGAGAGAATGACCCTTGTTGGGTCATTTGGGCTTTAATGGGCCAAACAAATGGGCTTTAGCCCGATACCAAGGCCCAATTAGCTTAGATTAATTGTTGTCAACTACGTTTTCCTATACAAGGCTCGGGAATATTTAATGACCATGACTTTAATAAAAATGAGGCTAACAATCTCCGCCTAAGGGGTGGTCATTGAACTTATGGCTTTACTTCTTGTTACGTCTTAAATCTTGGAGCCTTGTATGCTTAGGAATTCTTTTGAAGTTCCTTTTGCATGCTTGTGATCTTGTATCCTGATCTTTATCTTGATATCTTGTAACTTTAACTTGATATCATGGTCTTTAGCCTTGGGAACAACTTGGATCTTTCTTGACTGGAACACTTCTTAACCAACATACTCGTCCTTTGACATCACTTGAAGGCTGGCAATTTTCCTCAACATAGACCTTGTGACTTGATCTATTTGAAATCATATACTTGACATTCTTTGAGGAAGTTCTTGTTTATCAGAGCGTGCGGATGTCTATCTTTGAAATTCAGAACTAATTTTAAGTTTTTTTTAATTTTGTTGAATATATCTTTGAACTTTAAGAATGAGTATGTGGCCTTGACTGCGACATAGCTGGAATATGGTGGAAGCGCCATCGACTTGTCCTACATGTTTAAGTTAGAGATAAACAACAGATATGGACAAATATGTCTTTTTCATTTCGTCGAATATGGTTGCAATAACCACGGTTCCTAGTTAATCAGTATAAATACTGCTTATGATCAGGTAGAATTCATAAGGAATCTTCTTGACAGGGTTTCGCAACTGCACTAGCCATTCTCGTTACCAGAGCGTCTTAAAGGAAACAACATGGTAAGAGTGAATCTGTGAGTTACTATCTCACTGATTGACTCGTCAATGCGTGTTCAGTCTTCCAATACCAGATGCCCATTTAAGGCTGCCACAATACACATGAGAACAAAAACTTATTTGAAAATCAGTTGACATGTTGATAAATAAATATTTTTAAACATCTCAAAAGTTTTATGGTTTCAAAAAGCATCCGTCAATTCTCATTAATATACACAGATTATATTTGCGTCTGTGTTGGACTCTTGTACAGCTTGTGTTCTTGATGATGAACAACAAGTGTATATGGAATTGTGTCATAATGAGATTTATTTATTGATGTCATTGGCTCTAGACTCTATAAGTGCACTTTTGTTATTTGGTGATCGGAGCCTGGAGCGGACTGCCACCTTTTCAATATCTACGATCTCGGAGTGAAAAAGTCGATAGAAGCGTGTTGTTTTCCGTGAGAAATGAAACAAAATTCTTTTAAAAGAAACCTAAGTAGCTGGGATGGGTTGTGCATTGCATCACTGGGTCCATGATGACATGTCTTCAATACCAAAATCATCTTTTTGATTACCGATAGATTATGCATTGACCCAGTTTCTACCTAAGGTTGTATGGATGGATTCTTTCTTTACACCCTTTATCTTTGTAATTCTTTTTCATTCTTCAACCCCTTCAATGTTATTCCAATGCGTCCTCATTAACACCATGTTGGGTTTGTTCCGGTGATAATTCATGCCTTGGATAACATTCTTCCCAATCTCACTTTACTCCTTTTTTCAATCATACCTAAGGATTTATACTCTATCTATTAGAGTGTCCATGGGTAGATCCCTCTGGTTCTGGCTGAATCATGGAACAAAATACCTATTCTTAACGTCTTTATAACACCGTAAGAAACAACAGTTGGTCGGTCTTTGGTATTTCCACATTAGCCATAAAACCATTAAAAAAGCAATCAACGTGTTTGAGAAATCATTTATTACACATTAAGAGTTTTCTATATCACAAAAAGCTCCCTCTACACATGTACATCAAATTATGAAAGAGTTTTGCACATGCGAGGACGGGAACGCACTTATATTCAAAAGATCTTATCCGAATTAAGTCGTATTGATCACATTTTATTCACTATTCTCCCCCTTAAAAATTGCATATGTGGTGATAATATTTGATTTAACAAGTGAATTAAAATAAAAGTTAATGAACGTTGATCCACTTTTAAGCTAATCAAAACAATGAGAGAACATGAATGCATGTCGAATGAACTAATATAAAAATTTATACTCCCATTTAATAATAGATTAGAGTGAAAACTTGGAGTGGGAGTTTGTTGAGCACACAGTTTTGAAAGATTTTAAATATTTCTTATGAAAATATCTTGAAAAATTGTATGCAACAGGAAGATGATGTTAAATTTAGCTAATTAATTATCATTTCCTTAGTGCTTCTCTTGAGCATTAAAAACATTAAATGTTTATATGACTTTTCTTAAGACCGAGAAGATATGAACTTCTCATTGTTTAGGATAAATATACATAAATGAACATTTTCCTTTCGTTGGAGTCGAGTCCTAAGCTGACATTTACTTAGAAGTCGTAAAGAAAATTTAAAGAGACAAGTTTTGAAAACTTTTAAAAACTCTCGATCGAACTTCATTTATACACGCGTGTCAGTATTAATCAACATTTCTAGGTGCGTAAATGTTATCGATTGATGAGAGACATGTCAAAGAAGATTATTTTTGGTATTTTTGAATTTTTTCATTTTGTATTTGCTTTATAGGTTTTATATTTTTATATTTTGCTTTTCTGATAAATATATACAAAGAATTACTGTGATTTTGCAAGACGTTCTAGCTCATGTAGAGACAAACTGCGCATACCAAGGTGACGAACCAAATAATTAAACCTATCCACTAGAAGGGCTTTGGTAAAGAGATCGGCCAATTGGTAATCAGTCTTGACAAAATGGAGTTTAATCGTACCCTTTTCTACGTGTTCCTTTATGAAATGGTAGCGGAGGCGATGTGTTTGGTTCTTGAGTGTTGGACCGGGTTGCAGGATATGGTCATGGCTGATTTCGAATCAAAATAGATAGGAATCTTGTTAAAGTAAAACCCATAACCCGTTAACTATGCCCACATCCAAAGGACTTGGGCACAGCAAGCGGATAAAGACAAATATTATGCTTCTGCGGTTGACAGCGCCGTACAGTCTTGCTGTTTCGATGACCAGCTCACCAAATTTTCTCCTAAGAATTGAGCTCCACCGGAAGTACTCTTGAAGGATATGGAAACTAGAAGGGGGGTTGAATAGTTTTTACTGTTTTAAAATTAAAACTTAGATTGTCGACTTATGTGAATTCAAGAGATATACACAAGTGTATATGATAGCGATGCAATAAGTAAATAAACAATATACAAAATATAAGCAAGTAAAGATAAGAAAGATCAAACCGATGACACAATGATTTATAGTGGTTTGGCTACAAAGCTCCTCTACGCCCTACTTCACTCCCTAAGTACCCAACTTAAGAGTTATCCTTACTATGTCAACAAGCTCCCTTTAGGCAGAGAAAACCGTACACGTCGCTTATAGTTTTTCCGGTACTAAGCTAAATACCGAGTTCCACTTCGAGATAGAACCAATCTAACACACTATGTATTTTGAGGCCTAAATACTATCCTATCATACACATATGATACAGACAACACACAACACAAGATATACAAGATGAATGATTATCACAAACGCGATGACACAACTAAATTATTAACACTTGAAGCTTAACGTCTTCTTGAGTGTTCTTCACTAAAGAGTGGAATGAGTTGATCACTTGTAACGGATTATGTAACAAGTATATTGATCAAAGAATATATAAAAGATAAAATATATGTGAGAAAAATATTTTTCAAGAGTTGTATAAAATGAAAGAATGAGGTTGGTATTTATAGGCAACCTTTTGAAATTCAAATCTGTCCCAGGGGAACCAAACGTACGACCCACGGATCCTCCATCTCCTGGATCCATGATATGTGCAAAATACACATATCCGTTATTGCTTAAAAAGACCTAATTAAACCCAAAGCAGACCAAAAATGGCAAAAATATGCTTGTATTTGTGTTTTATGTGTGCAGGTACGAATATATCAAAAAAACAAACAAAAACGGGCAAGCACGGACACGAGAACGAAAGAGTGCACAAAAGCTGGAAGCAAAGCCAAAGAAAAGTCAACCCTTAGTCAAACAGTCAAAGGAAAGTCAAACAGTGGTCAACTACAAAAGACAAGTGTTAGCTTAAATCATTTGATTAGAAAAGATTTATGCAAATGATAATATTTTTCTTTGATCATTAACTAGGTATAATACTTCATATTCATACCTTAAGTGATTTGTCACAAGCAAATATATATATGACAATCACAAATGCACACATATACATTTTATGCAATAAACATCCATCATCAACACAACAAATAAAAATAATGTTAAATCCATTATAAGGGATAAAACATAAAATTTGGCGTAAAAGCCATTACATGATAAGCTTAAACAATTAAAAATCCTAAATCTTAGGATAGATAACATTTTCCCATATAATCCGAGGGGTGAGGTGAGGTGATTATGCGGCTAATGCGGAAAGTAAGGTGGGTGTGATGAAGGGCCGAGGTGGTGTCGAATGTAGGAGAACATGTAGTTGACACGGTTTCGGAGCATTTGGATTTCATGCCTTGTGGTGCTACAACATTGACAAAACATGTTGTGGAGGTGAGGCATGTCATTTGGATGAACAAAATCCAAAATGTTTGGAGGATTGGGAAAATCTTGATTTCCAAGATTTGGTGGTGGATGGTGAATGTTTTCTAGTGGAGGTGCATTGTTGTTGAGGAGAGGTGTGTTGTTGTTAATGTTGACAAACAAAGGTTGGGTTGATGGCAATGGTTCAAATACGAGTGGTGGATTTGGAAAACCGAGAGGTGGTCTAGAAACACGTGGTGGTGGAGATAGATTAGAGGGGCCCGGTGGCCAATTATCGGAATGACCAAAACAAAGTTTAGGTGGTGGTACAACATGGGTTGGTGTTGGAGACTCACTTGGTGATGATGAAGAGGTGTAGTATGTGCTTTTGCTATAGATTGATTTTAATGGAGCTTGTGGTGGTGAGAGTGATTTCTTTTTAGGAGGTGGTGAAGGAGTTCTCTTATTTGGTTGTTCTTCACTTGAGGATGTGAGGTAGACATAGTTTGGATACTTGACACTCATTCTTGCTTTTTTTCTTTTGTACTTTGGTGAATTTGCTTTGGATAAACTCGTCATAGCTATGAACTAGCAAGGTTGTATGTGAGAAATGTGGTGAAAATGTGAAGAGAGTGGTGTTTGGTGGTGATGATTATAAGGAGAAAGTGGTGATATGAATTGTATAATGGTTCTTGAATTATATGGAGAACATGTTATATCCTAAGGTTTAAGATCCCCACATAGTATCATATAGCATGGTTATAAGATAAAGTAGAAAAAGTTAAAATCAAGAAAATTCGAATTTTGGCGCCTAGCCTGGATGAGCCACGGATCCACCAAATCAACAGACGGATCTACCATATGGTGGATCCGTGGGTCGCAAATATCAATAGAAACGACCAGAACATCATTTTTTACCCAAAACACAAAGCAAATTATCATGCAAGTAATATTTTGTACTACCAAATAACATTGACATGATTAGATATTCATAATGCATGGCAAAATAAAGAGAGTACGTAGTTTCAACATCTAGTGTACGCATGCAAATTCAAGTAAGCAAGTTAAGAATCCAAAGAGACATTAATAAGACAATTAAATTTTTTCACAAATAAGTCTTTCATCAACGACATCCTTTCTTCAACATCATTGCAAAGTTATGCAACGCTCGACCCAAGTTTTTAAACATCCCTCTTGTCTCTCGTTGCTCCTTGGACATGTTAGGATCGTCCTTAAGAGCCCTATGATAAGATCTTGGTGAAAGCTTAGTACTAGGCAAGTCTCCATTATACGAAGGTGGAGATTCAGCTGAAGATGAGGTGGTCAATTGAGTCCGTTTAGATTTTCCTACATTCCAAGTTCTTTTGGGTGGAGGTTTCTTGGGTTGTTTTGCCTTAAGTGATGACATTTTCCTAGGGAAAAGTTTGTAACATTTATCAAATGACCCTTGTGCCATGTTTGCTTTAAGGTTCTCAAAGAGACGAGTTAAGATCATGCCATATGGTAGAACTTTGTCTCGTCTATCCCTAAAGAAGTACATACTCCTGACGATGAAGTAGGCAAGGTTTAAGGGTTTTCTATTTTCTAATAAATACAACATCAAAGCAATAACCGCTTGAGTGTGGTCTCTATTTCCTATGGCGGAATAAACGTTCTCCCTAATGACTAGTTCACAAGGCCTAAGGTGATCAAAGAGCTCATTTGTTTTGATTTGGTTTGGCAATTTGTAGATGGTGTTTCCCTCTTTGTCTATCTTTTCATGAATGGTTCTTCTATGGATTAGGTTACGGATATCATCAAGAGCAGGAAGACGTGAGTTGTAAGGTTCAATTTGCTCTAGGGTTTTCTCAAGTTCATCAAGACCTTATGCGTCAGAGTAAATACAAATGCCTTGATTAGGGAGATGAGTAAGCTCAACAAATTGAGCAAGGGAGAGGTTGAAATGATGATTGTTGATAACAAATTAGATTGAGAAATGGTTGTTGGAGTCTCTTTCAAGCTTAAGAGTTTTGTAAAACTCAAAGATGAACCTAGGACAAATTTGCTCATCTAGAGATTACAAACAATTAAAACCTATGGCGGTAAACTTGGCCACTGAGTCATCACTAGGGTCATTATAGAAGGATGGGTCAATGGTTCTCTCTTCATGAACATATCTACTTTCTAAGGCCCTATAGATATCCCTAAGTGAATTGGACATGTTGGGATCATTGTATATTTTTGGAGCATATGAACGGGTTTTCTTGTAGTCTTGTTGGTATTCGCTTGGCATTTTGGTACCTATGTAATTTATAGTAATTTCAATGAGAAAGTATTATAAATGGCAATGACTCGATAAGTGAAAACTATAATGAAAGTGTGTTATATGAACTTGATGTGGATGTGCGGTTTGCTTTACTCTAGCCAAAATGAAAATAGTGATAATAATAATAATAGGCAAACCTTGATGTACAACCTATGTTTGATATTGCTCTAAATGAATGAATCGAACAATGCTTATGAGTTAAGCATTTCGTATACACATTCAAGAGTCTTAATGCATGAAGAAAAAGTTTTTGCGTTGTATTAACAATGTAGTTAAACATCCCTTGTTTTGAAAAGTTCCTAGAAGTAAAAATCATAACTTGGGGTTTTTGTCGAAAATTGATTATTGGCGAATCGCTTCAATTATGCATTTTGAGTATCAAAGTAGTTATACATTGTTATATCTTAGTTCTAATTGTACGAAAATAACAAGCAAAATTAAAACCCCAAATTATGTGATTTGATCAAAATCAAAACCCTAGATATGAAATTAAATAGAAAATAAGATGAAATTGCTTAAAATAGTTGATATAGATTGATGATTTATTGATGATCTTGTAGATTAGTTGCTCCAATTGCCGATTAAGGTTTTGTTTGTTTGAGGGTTTTGGTGTATGAGTTTGTGAGTGTGTTTGTTTAATGCTTGTTGTGGTCCCAATTTGTTTAAAATTAGTTATTTACCCACGTTCTGTGACACACGGATCCACCTAAATAACGCACAGATCTCCTTATGGTGGATTCATGGTCCACAAGTCTCCAAAAATTCAGACAGTGTTGATTTTTGAGCAAATTGAGATAAGGTGTTGTGTTTTTGGCAATTGGAATGTGTTATACATGCTATTAGGGGTATGTGATATAATTTTCGGAGTCGACGTCTAAGTTTTGAGTGAACCGTGCAACTTGTCGTGAATTTCCCGATGGAATTTCAACGTAGTCGATCCTACTAGGAGTATAACACCCCATGTTTTAGGGACATTTTACGTCGTAAATAAATTCACTATGTATTTTTAGTATTGTGTGTTTGTTTTTAAATCGTAATCGTTAAGTTAAATCGCGTAAGCTAAAAATTATCGTTCAATGTAAACGGGCATTAAACCATTAAATGTTTACATCAAGCAAGTGTTAAATAATTATTTTGAGGATAATTATTAACTTTGTTCATTTTATTTTATTGGTTACGTAAAACGTTTACGTTTCGCGATAAAATACGTTTAGGCATACCCGGAACCACCAAAACTTTTCTACGCTCCAACAAATACCCACGATTATACCTAATACTCAAAAATTACAAAAATATATCATACATATGCATATATAACCGGATATAGGTGGAGAAATACAAAGATTTTATCTTAGAAAACACCATTCCTAAATTTCATAGGATGTTCTCTACTTTTAGGAACCAAGGGCTTAATTTTCTTACTAGTCCTAATAGTAACTTGACCATAAGACTTCCCTAAATCCCTCAATATGTCTTGGACTTTCCATGTGCATTCATTTACTAGTCTTCATGTATATAAGACTTACACTTGCAAGTAAATACACACACTCTCATTTCCTTAGTGAAAAATCAACATATTTCTCCTTTTTTACTTTTAAAACCCACGGCCAAACTCAATTTCCATAAATAAACCATACAAAACTCATTTACAACATTTACACACATTCCTACTTCATTTATAAGATGACTTAAGGTGTTTACAAGGATTGGTTAAGCCTTTACAAGGGTTAAGAAAGAATAAAGCAAGATTAGGGTTTTGGTTGAGATTAGGGTTTTCAAGACTTGCAAGTTAGGGTTTGGTTGCTAAACAAGGGTTTAGCTCTTGTTGTTCATCACCACACATCATATTAAGGTCATCTAAAACTCCTTATGTCTTTAGATTTATGAATGTAATGTATATATAAGTTCTATGTAGCAAATCACCATTTAGGATACTTTTAAACTTGTAAAATGGATTTTACACTTGGTTATGGTTTTGTATAATTTTATACATGTTATATGGTTGCTAATGTCATGTTATAAAGAGAGTATAAGTATTGTACACTTGTTGGTTATGTATAAAAGTTATGTGTATAAACTAGTTAACTAAAAGTCTACTTAATGAGTTTATGATTTATAAGTTTTGTTAAGGACTTGTTATCTTGGACAATATTGGACAAAATATGGACTAGAGACCCTAAGGATATAATACATGTGCTAATGAGTGTTGTAATGGACTTATAACCAAGTGACTAAACTAGAAAGTTATAAAATCAAGCTTAAACATGTTTTTTATGAAAAACTTCAAAACATGCTGTTTTGATTCGAAATATAAAGTATACATTTTATATTTTTATAAAATAGTACGTCTCATGACGATTCCAAAAAGGTAAGAAACTCGAAAAACGGATTAATAACGAAGAAGATACGTAGTTTACAAGTTATACGTTAATTAAACGCGTTATAAAAGAAATTTTATAAAAAAAGTTATAAAATACTTCTGATATATAAAGTTTATTATTTTTCACAGATAGAACTTATTTTTAGGATTCCAAAACATTTCGAATCATAATTTTTGGATCAATAACGAAGGAGTTATGAATTACGCGAATTTATATACTTAAATGTATAAAAATACTTTTATAAAACTATTTTTATAAAAGTTACTGTTCATCTCAGATATGAAAATTTTGAAAACATCATTAATATGATATAACTTTTAATAACCAAGGCGTGCTCGAAAGAATCACTAAAAACGGAGCTAAAATGAATAAAATACGACATTTACGGGTTTTACGATAACTAAATTTATAAAAATAAGTTTATAAACTGTCATGAACAGTAAAACCACTGTTCACCAGAGGACTAAAAATATGAAAATGTATTATTTTGATAACTCATCTTAATACAAAAGCGTGGACATAAGAAACGTAAGGAACGGGCTTAAAACGAAGAAATTACGTCGTTTTTACTATTGAGCTATTTATAAACGTTTTAACTTTATAAATACAATTTCACAAATGCAATTAGATGGTGATGTAGCTATATAGAATTGTATATGGTAGTAGTTAATCAAAGTTCTTAATACTTATACGGCCTATATTGGATTAGGTTGCATTCGGCGTTTATCTGACGCATTTTCTGTGATATAATCTAATATTCATTACTCAAGGTGAGTTCATAGCCCTACGTTTTACATTTTAATGATTTACAAGTTTTGGGGTGAGAAACATATGCATTTTTTACAATTGGACGCAAGTGGACATTTTACATTACGATTACGTGTTTTCCTAAGTAGCTATAACCCATCTGAGCCTATTATCATGAACTGTCAATTACTGTTGTGAGCGTGAATGTTATAAATAGATCTATTTGGGATTGACATCCCCGTTCGGGTGAGTCATGCTCACTGTGTCGGTTTTCCGGATAACGAACGTATACCATGTCGAACATAGGATGTTGCGGGTTAGAACATCATCACGGGCAATGTTGGCAATTTATATTGCAATTCATACATGTCGAGCTTCAGTGTCATGCGCTTAGGAAAATGTAATTAAATTTTATGATGTTTGCATCTATTGCATTATCATGGGGAAATTTTGCGGTCCTACACTATACATTTTATAAACCTATGAATTCACTCAAGATTATGTTGACGTTTTTAAGCAATGTTTTTTAGGGGATCAATAAGGCACGAGGTGCAAGGGATACATTGGTGGTTTTGATTTGGATGTCATGCATTAAAGATTTTGTCGCATTACATTTTGTATATCTGTTATGGGCTAGAAATCTTTGTATTTTGAACAAGTGAAGCTTCGGGCTTTTGTAATAAACAATTTGTTAAATCCAATGTATCAGTTTTAAATGGCTTTTAATGGTCATTCTTATATATATCTTATGTTATTGATCTATGAAGTACCACCCCCAACCCATATTCCGCTGCGACCCAATTTGGTGGTGTTATAAGGAGTGTGTTATCTTTTGGCATAAATTTGATCATTACTAATAACACAATCATTTATGAACATTTAGACTCAACAAAGCATCGTCAACATAAGTGTGAGTTGCAATTCGATGATTGTTCTTTTCGTCCTTTTCAATCGATTTCGTAACTTTTATGTATTGACCATACATGTAGATTTTGAAGATATCTATAGTCATTTTTATTAATATTTTCATTATCTAGTAAAATTCTAATCTCATTATGTTCATGATCGGAAGTTTTTTAATGGAACATGTAATGAGAATTATCATCTTTTGAATAATGAATAATTGCTTCATTAGAGTTTCCGCTTACGATTATTTTTGGGATGATGAAGGATCACTATCCATGACAAGTTCCATCATTCCTAATCCTAATCTTAAATAATTAAATACTTCACGTTTTAAAGGCTTAGTAAATATATCGGCTATATTATCTTCGGATGCAACTTTCTCGATAGAGATATTGCCCTTTTGGACGTTATCGCGTAGAAAGTGGTGACGGATTTCTATATGTTTAGTTCTAGAGTGTTGTACGGGGTTTTTACTTAAGTCGATAGCGCCTTTATTGTCGCACATAATCGGAACGTCGTCGAGGCGTATGCCGTAGTCGATGAGAGCTTGTTTCATCCATAGTGCTTGTTGACATGCCTTTCCGGCGGAGACATATTCGGCTTCAGTCGTGGAGATAGCAAGGGCCGTTTGTTTCTTAGCGAACCAAGATGTTAAACAACATCCCATGAACGTACAAACGCCACTAGTGCTTTTGCGATCAACGTAATCGCCCGCGTGGTCGGAGTCGGCATAAACTACAGTTTCTATTCCGGTTCCTTTCGGATACCATAATCCTAAGTGACTAGTTCCTCTAATATACCTAAATATACGCTTAACGGCTTCTAAATGGGTAGTCTTAGGATTTTCTTGGAAACGAGCACATAAGCAAACACTAAACATAATATCGGGCCTACTTGCAGTTAAATAAAGTAAACTACCAATCATACCTTGATATTTAGAGCTATCTATGGAGTCGGCTTCATCATCCTTGGTGAGCTTGATCTCCATTGACATCAGAGTCTTGGTTGGTTTGGAATCTTCCAATCCAAAATTCTTTAACATATCCTTGATGTACTTGGATTGATTGAAAAATATTTTGTCTTCCATTTGTTTGATTTGAAGACCTAAGAAGAAGTTCAACTCGCCTATCATACTCATCTCAAACTCGTCGTGCATGATTTTCTCAAAATCATCACACAAGTTTTTACTCGTGGAACCAAATATAATGTCGTCGACATAAATTTAAACAATGATAAGGTGTAACTTTGATTTCTTAGTAAAAAGTGTGTTATCGACCATTCCCATTGAATACTCGTGTTTTATCAAAAATGCTTATAGTATATCCTACCAAGCTGTAGGAGCTTGCTTAAGACCATATAAAGCCTTCTTAAGTTTATAAACATAGTTTGGTTTTTGAAAATCAATAAACCCTGTAGGTTGAGCAACATAAACCTCTTCGTTTATAAAACCATTTAGAAAAGCACTTTTTACATCCATTTGATATAATTTAAAATCATTTGCACAAGCAATAGCAAGAAGTATTCTAATTGACTATAATCTAGCTACTGGAGCATATGTTTCAACATAATCTATACCTTCTTGTTGATTATATCCTTGTGCCACTAATCTAGCCTTATTTCTAGATACTATACTATTTTTGTCTAATTTATTTCTAAAGACCCATTTTGTTCCTATGATGAATTGACTTGTAGCCAAAGGAACTAATTCCCAAATGTCATTAGCTACAAATTGATTTAGTTATTCTTGCATAGGTACAACCCAACTTTCATCTTTTAATGCTTCATTGAAATTTTTGGGTTCTATTATAGATATAAAACAAAAGAAATTACTATGATTTTGGGATTGATACCTTAAGGTTCTTTGATTAAGATTTCCTATGACTGGATCTAGTGGATGATTCTTGGATTCCTTAATGTAAACAATTTCGTCAACTTCTATCGACTCATCTTCTTCATTATTATTATTTACTACTTTGGTATTCTTTTTAATAGCTTCTTCTTCACCAACATCATCATCAACCAATGGTGATAATTTGGTAGGAGGAGAACTTTCATCGAATGTCACGTTGAGTAATTCTTCGACTTTCATTGTATGTTTATTTAATACTACATAAGCTTTACTATTTTGAGATTACCCTAGAAAAACACATTCATATGACTTTGGGTCAAACTTGGTTAGATGGTGTTTAGTATTCAAGATGAAGCACATGCTTCCAAATACTTTAAAATATTCCAAAGAAGGTTTCCTACCTCTAAATATTTCATAAGGAGTTTTTCCTAGTATTGGTCGAATTAATATTCTATTTAATATATAAGTTGACATATCAACGGCATTACACCAAAATTTTTGTGGAATGGATTGTTCATTAAGCATGGTCCTAGACATCTCTTGTAAGGTCTATTCTTTCTTTCTACTACCCCATTTGAGTGTGGAGTACGTGGAGCTGAGAAGTTATATGTAATGCCTAGTGCATCATAATAAGCTCTGACTTGTACTTCATTATAGAATTCCCGGCCATGATCCGTTCTAATAGCTATTATAGAACTACCTAGTTGGTTTTGAATTTTCCTACTTAATATTTCAAATTTCTCAAAAGCTTCATTTTTAGTCTTTAGAAATCTAGTCCATGTATACCTAGAATAATCATCTTCTACAACTAAGGTGTATAAATTAACTCCATAGCTTTTAATTGCTGATGGACCAAATAAGTCCATATGTAATAATTCAAAACATCTTTTAGTGGAAACCATATTTTTGGCTTTATGACTTGCATGAGCTTGCTTCCCAATTTTACAAGCATCACAAAAATGTTTATCATATTTTAGCTTAGGTAGGTTTCTAACTAATTCTTTAAATGACAATGATTGAATTAAACGCATATTTCTGTGACCAAGTCTTCTATGCCATAAGGTAGAGTTATCCACTACCATGGCAAGACATAATTTGTCTTGAGACTTATTTCCTAATTTATTTACATATAAACCATTTTTTCTAATCCCGTTTCCTATAATTTTACCATCTTTAATTATTTCACTACCATCTTCCGTGAATAAGACTTGACACTTATTGTCACAAATTTAACCGACACTATGTAAATTAAATGCTAAGTTATCTACGTGCTCTACGTTAGATATAGTGAGAGAGTCATTAGAGATTGTACCTTTGCCTATGATATTTCCTTTTAAGTTACTTCCAAAAACAACATTACCTCCGTCGTATGCTTTGTAGGTAGAGAATAAACTCTTGTTACCGGTCATATGTTTGGAGCAACCACTATCTTTGATCTACTCATCCGGTTCCAAGAATGTTCTTAAGCATACCTATTTCAACAAAAACAAATTCAAGTGTTTGGTCGCCAATATCTCATGGGTCCGAAAATGTTAGTGTTGTACATACTTTACATTTGTTGCAACTGATTGGGATATTGAAATGGGATACAATTTCCTATATGTACAAAGCCTTGATTTTGTTGGTTATTCCAATTCATAGGATAGAAGTTTTGATGAATTAGTTGTCTAGAGTTTCTCCTAGATTGAGGTGTGTTGTGTCTTAGTTGAGAATAAATGTTTCTCCTAGGTGGAGGTGTTTTTGATCTAGACTCGGTTTTGACATAACCTATACCGCTTTTGAGTGATGGTTTTAAAGACGGTTTCTTTGACTCATCAATGCTATTATGTATTATTTTCTTCCTAGTAATAACAAAATCCGATCTAGAAGACATAAGTGGACTAAAAATATGCTCTGACTCTTTTTTCGCTATATATGCTACTCACGGATCTAGTTAAGGTGGATCCGTTCCCCTTAATGGTGGATCTGTCCGTCGCTTTTTTAGCGGACGATCCAACGAAACTCATGGCTTTAGTTCCGCTTGTTGACGCTTTATTGCTATCAAATCCTAGACCTATTTTGCAATTAGGTGACTTTTAATTGTTTAACATTTCTCTTAGTGAATTAGCACTTTTATCAAATTTAACAAATTTAACTTGAGTTTCTTTAAGTTTGGCGTTTTCCAATTTAAGTTCATCACATGACTTACAAGCCATTTTAATTTCTTTACTTCTCTCAAGTTTCTAAATTTTCTCGTTTAATTCTAAAATTTCTTTTTCTAAAAGATTTCTTTTAGTTTTCAAAATTTTATTCTTGTTAATGATTTTTAAGCTAATCACATAAGCTATCGTATTCAATTTTCATATTATTATTATCAAGAGAAGATGCATTATCACTATAGCAAGAAAAGTTAAGAGTTACCTCATTTGATGATTGAGCCACAAGATAAGTTTCGTCGTTGGTTTTGTCTTCGACGTCATTCTCGCTATCGCTCCAAAAACCTCCAATGAAAGCCTTTTGATCTTTGTTGCGAGATGTTTTTGGACAATCGCCAATGAGATGACTTGGATCACCGCATCTAAAACATTTTTGGTCACTCTTTCCTTTCTTCTCATCTCTTTGTCGGAATGACTTCCTTTCTTCTCTTGGTTGCCGAACAAATTTACCCTTTGTTCTAAAGAATTTTTTAAAGTTCCTTACGGCCATAGCATATTCTTCGTCATCGCTTCCGGATGTCGATGTTTCATCATCACTAGACTCTTTCGTAGCTTTCAAGGCCATGGACTTAATTCGTTCCTTTTTGCCTTTATAAATTTCAGAATCTTTTTCCATGAAAACTTCATGTACTTTTAGATTGTCGATAAGCTCGTCTAGAGCTAGTGATGACAAATATTTTGATTCTTCAATCGTCATGACCTTTGCTCCATTTAGGATGTAGAGCCCTAAGAAACTTCCTAACATAGTTCTTGCTAGAGAAACCTTCATCAAGAGCTTTAAGACTAGTAATAAGAGTGTTAAATCTAGCAAAACCGCTATCAATGGATTCTTCTTCAAGGATAGTAAATTGGTCATATTGTTAAACAAGAAGATCAATTTTATTATCATTTACTTGGCTATTACCTTGATGTGTGATTAACAACGATTGCCAAATATCTTTAGCCATTTTACACAAAAAAAATCTTTTATATTCCTTTTTAGGTAAAGCATTATAAAGAACCATTTTAGCTTCATTATTTTTAGCAAGTTTCTTTTTAAGATCATCGAGAATAAGCCCAAAACCCCACTCACTGAAACAACTTATTGATAAGCTGTCTTTGAGCTTATTACTTAGTTTTAGCTTAAGTCCCTTTTATTAAAATAGCTTATTTTAGTGTCCTTTTTAAGTCCTAGTATTTAGTTTTTCTTTAAAGTCAAAAAAATAAAATAAAAAATAGCAAAAAGGGGTTGCCCACACTCGAACCCACGACCTCTCAGTTATAAGCCCAACGTGTTAACCATTTGCTTCAACAGCTCATCCAGTATTACTTCCCCACATTTAATACTAGTACACGTTTTAATTTCTCCTTTTTATAAATAAGCCGTAGCCTAATAAGCTCGTTTGAGGGCTTATTCGTTTAGTATTTTGGTTTTTCTTATTTTTCTTGTGTTCCTGCTAGTAATTAGGATTTACCCTGAATTTTTTAGATTTTTCTAGCTTAAATTTTATTTTTAATCAATTTTCGAAAGTTAAAATCTTATAAAATCAATAAAAAATAGAAAAAGTTTTATAAAAATACAAAAAAATAGTTTTTAGTTTTATAAAAAAATGCTTTAGGTTTACATCCAGTAAAATCATTTTTACACTTTTTAGATCTTAAATTTCATTTTTGAGCTTTTATTTTAAATTTTAAAAATAGGATTTTAACTATAAAAATAGTTAAAATTGTTTCCTTTGCTTTTATAATATTATAGACTTTTCCTAATTAAATCATTTTTCAAAATTTTTAGTACTTAGTTTGCTATTTTTTTTAAGATTTAATATATTAAATTAAGTTTTTACTTCATAATAAATTCAAAAATAATCAAAAAAATTGTTGTTTTGCTTTTTCCTAAATTTTCTTTTGTCCTAACTTATGTTAGAATTATTATTTTACATATTAGGGAATAATTTAGTTTACCTTGCTTAAGTGTCGCGTTTTTTTGTTCCCCGTATTAGATTAATTGTTTTTTTAAATTTCCATTTAATTGTTTGCTTTAGATTATCAAATCATCCTTTCGCTTATATCAAATCATAATCCAAGGCTTAAAACAAGGTTTCAATTTCACTAGACATTGGGAAACGACCCGGGATCATAATTGCCCTGGTTAAAATATACGTCTTATATATTTTGAGAGTGAATTTTCCTAGAGAATTTTCTTATTTGCTCTTTTTGAAGAAATTATATATATATCTAATATTATATATAGATATATATATATAAGATATATATATATAATATATATATATTATTATGGTAATAAAACTTAGCAATCAGATTTTGGCGCCGTTGTCCGGGGACGAGTGTTTAAAAAATCCAACGTTTTGTGTTTGTTATTTGGTTTGAAGATCCTTTCATCACCCTTGAAAGGTTTCATTTCTGTGTTTATAATTCAAAATCCAAAAAAAAAATCAAAAAATATAAAAAGTAAAAAATATTTTCCTTTTCCTTTTTAGTAAAGTATAAAGATAAAAAAAATCAAAAAATAAAAAAAGAATTCTATTTAAATTAAGAAAATAAAATAACTCATTGGTAAAATACCAAAATATAACATTCTCAACGGATGTGTTATCATAATTAATTCCGGTGAACTTGTTGGTTCCCAAATCGAACTAAAGATTTAACACTTGCCATTTGTGTCTCTACGAAGTACGGCTCACCTTGAAAAGCAATTTTCGAGAGCTACCGTGAAGTAGTTGATTATTTGGTTTAAGTCTCTTTCGTGTAACCGTTAAAATTCATTGTAAACAACAATGAGGTAAAGTTTTTGCTTTTTGATTTTTAGTTTTTCCTTTTTATGCGCACTCGTTCGCAATCTCGAAGACGTCGCCAACAACAAACTCTTCCGGTTGTTGAAAATTTTGAACCAATTGTCAATCAAAACATTGTTGCAATGGCCGAAAATCGAACGATGGCCCAAATGTTACAAGCACCCATCGAAGGGTATGAAGATGCTATAAGTAGTTCCACCAATAAAAATGCTAACAATTTCTAGCTTAAACAACATTTGATCAATCTTGTGCAAAGTAATAAGGTTGACCGGGTAGACAAGACCCTTCACAATCACCTTCGATATTTCAACGAGAGTGACACTTCAACGTTTAGCACACCCCGAAGTTCCACACTTCGATAAAGCTTATGCTTGTTCCCTTTTCTCTAGACGTGAAGCCGAATTGGTTAGATAAGGAACCTCCAAGATCAATTCCCCACATGGGTCGACCTGTTTTCAAATTTCATAAACCCAATTTCTTCCCACCATCGAAAACAACTTACCATCTGTAAACAAACTCACCACTTTTTTCCAAAGAACCAAACGAAACCTAATGAGCATGGGAACAGGTTTAAAAATAAGGACTCCTTGTCAATGTCCTCACCAATGGCTTCTCGAAACTAACACCACTCGATACTTTTTACAATTCTTTGAATTCAAAACGATCAAGATGCCTTAAGATTCAGCCGCGGGTGGCAATTTTTTATGACAAGATGGCTCTAGAAGGTTAGCAATATATTGAAAGCAAGTCAAAAGTTCGTTACTCAAAAGTCATGCTAAGATTTTCAAGAGTGAGTACGGATGCTCCTCTTTCTAATTTCTTTTCTTCACCTTCTAAATAATTCTTTCGATATGAGCAACAAATAGCCGCTTCTCTTGGAGGATTAGATGATACTATCAAGATGCACCAATGACTGAATGAAATGAAAGTCATCAGTGTTACTACTCCCGCCGACCCATCAAAGTCGTGATGGAAGTATGTGTCACTTGTGGATCGAATCACAATTTTAACCATTGTCCGTTAACTCGAGGTGGAAACGATTTCCCATTTTTCATGACAACATCCAACAATTTCAACAAACGCAGCCGTAGGCAATTTCTTCCAGAGAAACAACCTTCCAATTTGCAAGTCAATGAAACCACCCCGGGTTTCAATCAACCAATGTTCAAACAACTAAGGAAACCAAGGCCATTATTTTTTGAAGGTTATCAAGGAAACAATTTTCAATATCAAATCAAAACCGTGGAAGACAATTTTAAAAACCAAAACCATCATAACAACCAAGGTCAAGTTTTTCACACAAACCAAACAAACACCGTTTACCAAATTCCGACCATATCAGCTCCTACGGCCCCAATCCAGTAGTTTCGAAAACGGATTTTGAAAACAACGTCAGAGGCAAACGTGCGGTTTGAAGAATGTTCAAAATCAGGGTCAAAATTTGCAGAATCAAATGGCTAATGTCACGAGTTTGTTGACAAGTCTTTGTAATAATTTCAAAAATTCAGCTTCTACCTCAAATCCAGGAACTCTTCCAAGTCAAACCGTGACTAACCCTCGTCAGCAAATTAATGCTATCACCACAAGAAGCGGTAAGACTTTGGAAGAACCTTCGACTCCTCTTGTTCCTACACCCGTTATTTCAATTCCCTAAAAAGAACCCGAACAAAACCTGGAGACGTCAACGAAAAAAGTGCAAAATCCAAATCTGGAAAATACCGCACATGTCCCATCTCCGAGGGAAGAAGATTCCATTTTCATTGAAATTCCAAAACCAAAAGCAAAGAAAACCGTTAATCTTGATCCTAATTCTCCAAATCCTAATTCGTATCAATCTAAACTTCCATACCCCGAGAGGATGAAAGTGAGAGAGAACGATAAACCAAGTGCTCAACATAGCCGGTTTTTGAAGATGTTCAAACAACTCCGTTTAGAGATTGGATTGAAAGATGCTCTTGTCGAAATGCCAAAGTTCAACAAATGGTTAAGCTCGTTGCTAAGGAACAAAGAGAAGCTCGAAGAAATCGCCATTACAACCGTGAATGCTGAATGTTCTGCTATCATCATGAACAAAGTTCCCGAGAAGCTCGAAGATCCGGGAAAATTTCTTATCCCATGTGCTTTACAAGAACTCGATAGGACTAGTGCTTTAGCCGATTCCGGAGCTAGCATAAATCTTTTACCTCATTCTATCTACAAGCAACTTGGGCTTGGAGCTTTGACTCCTACTCGAATGACACTCGAGCTTGCCAATCGTTCCATTACTCACCCAATGGGCATAGCCGAGGATGTTGTAGTTAGAGTTGATGGTTTCACTTTTCTTGCGGATTTTGTTGTGGTTAATTTTGTACCAGACCCAAGAGTGCCTATTATTTTAGGGAGACCTTTCCTTCGCACCGCAAAAGCTCTCATTGATTTGTACGAAGAAACATTGACTTTAAGAGTAGGAAAGGAAGAACTTGTTTATTATGCCGATAAATCTGAGAAAAACAAGGATAAGCATTTTGTTAACGCCATTTCTGTCATCGATTTCTCAAAAGATGATCCGTTTAGTGGCAGTACCACTACTCATTCTGATGATCCTTCTCCTAGTTCTTCTACGGTGAAGACTAGTGATAATCTTGAAAAGTTCACCGATGAACTAATTCCTCTTAACTCATTACCATCGGGTGATGACGTTTTAATCCTTAAGAAGGATTCTCAAGAAGGAAATTTTCAAGTTCATTCAAATCCTCTTTTTGAATTTGATGACAATTTTAAATCTAACACCATAAGTCCTCTTTTTGATGAGATGGAAGAAGATGTCAAGATCGAGAATTCCAACGAACCAGTGTTACTTCAAACACCTTTGTCCGATAAAGGTGAATGTTTTGATCCAGGAGATGATATTGATGAAATTGATGTTTTTCTTGCTATGGAAATTTCAATGGGTTATGAAGAAGGTTATTATGACTCAGAAGGAGATGTACTTTTTCTTGAAAATTTGCTTTGTGAAGATACCACCCGTAATTTTGCTTCCGAAGTGATTTCCGACCATGATACTTCGATTTCTTTTTCTCCAAGGAGTGATCCTCTTCACCATGAGTTCGCCAATGAACTTTTAACACTTCCTTCAAGGAATGATCGTGAACATGAGGATTATCTTAATTGTATGACTTTGCTTTGTGAGATTTCAACTTCCCGGTCATAGGAAAATGTTCATGCTAATCCGAGTTCAATTATCGAGTCTCTTCCCGTATCTCCTATCCCCGTTGAGGATAGCAAACCCGTTCAAGAAGAGATTGATATTTTCCTCATTCCAGATGATTTAATTCCGCCAGGTGTTGAAAATGATGATTCCGAAGATGAAGATAATGAGTTACCTAACCTTGACCATCAAGATGATATGTCAATTCCTCGTCCTCCACCGGAACCACCAGATGTTGAGAAATGTCTTGAACCCGAAGCGGGTATTTTGATAACCAAAGTGTTTAAGGGTGTTTCTAAACCTCATGATTTTATGGCCGATATTTTACCCACCCATACCACCCTTCCATTTGCTCTCCCTAAGAACGAATGAATGCAGGGATCAAGTCGAGCTTGAGACTCGGTGAACAAAAACAAGCTGCTTCGTGGGAGTCACCCCATGCTTATCCTTTTCTTTCTTCTTTCTATTTTCTAATAAATAATGTGTTGTGATGTGAGGAGGCTTGTACTCTTCTGATCTTTCGTTGTTTGTTGTTTGTTGTGATTTTTGTAGGATTGAACCAACAATTTTTGAAGCCTCTCGTGTTCGGTGTTGTGTCCCGGTTCACTCGAGCTTCCTATCCTTTGTTTGAAATTAGTTTGGGGAAATCCGATATCCTTTCATCATTATCGATTCACGTTTATCTTTGCATAATTAATAAACGGCTTAGATTTGCGTAGAGACCCGACTTAAACATTGAGGACAATGTTTCGTTTTAGTTTGGGGAGGGAATCTATCGATTTGATGTTACCTGCTTATTGTTTTGTTCTCACGTACCCTGTTTTTCCCGCAAAAATAGCAAAAATTTTAAATTGTTCAATCAAAAAAAAAGGAAAAAAAAGAAAAAATAAGTGTTAAGACACGAATGTAGGTTTTCCGTTGGTGAGAATAAGAATTAATTTTTAACCCGATCAAACGTGTTGAGTTCTAGCTTTCTCCCTTAACAATTAATGATGATAGTTTGTGCTAGTCTCATATAGACTTTAAACATGCTAGACTTGAAATCATTAGTAAATGAAGACTTGTGCTAATCTCAAGTAGATTTTAAATATGCCGAGTTGGATTTTATATAGGCTAAGTATTTGCGAATCTCTTTATTAGAGATTTTAAATTGCAAAGAATAAGAGATGATAGTGTTAATTACGAATTAGGATGCTAAACAAAGTTTATTTGGAAAACTTAAAGGCTTATAAAAATAACTTGTGGTTTTTCTTCCCCGAAGTTCTTAAAATGATTAATTATACGTGTTCTCTTTAATTTTTACAAATTAGAGTTTTACTCTTAAAAGTTTAATCAACATATTTAGAGAAAAAGCTTTATCGATGAAGTCAACATCATTTGTAAATAAGAATTTTGGTTCAAGTTTATACTTTGGTTTTCTAAAACGAAATTTTTCTATTTGCAAAAATAGTGTATAAAAATGTAGTAAAAAAAATATGAAAAAGAAAAAAATGTAGTTGGTGAATAAAAAGGATGCAAGTTATAAATCCTTAGTATTAATAATTAATATACAAACTCCATCGCAATAAAGTACATGGGCATTTGTCGGTTCGCTCCCGATGTGACATCGAAAGAAAGGGTGGAGGATGTATATTTAGGGTCGGTATCATAATAAGTACACTTACACTGACTCTTGTCGGTAGGCGTGGCAGATGTGTCGTCTGAAAGAAAAGTTGTTACCGGTTCTAGCCTAATAATGTAATAGTAATGTTAAAGTTGCAAGTAGAAAATTAATAGTAAAAGTTTTTTATTTCTCTAAAAACCAAGTATTTTTTGAACCAACAATTTGCAACAGTCTACAAGGCTTTTTCATCGGAAGATTCATTACGTCTTCGATTTTTATTCTCCCGGAGCGGATTGTGGTGTCAAAGCCTTTGCAATTACTCGATGACGATGGGATGCTAGAGAGAAAGTCTTTCATGGGACAATATGGGAACCAACGATGTTTAGCTAAAGAGGTTTTTGTTTGCTTTTAAGTTGTGATCTTACTAATTGTGCATTAAACATATTAGCCAAAAGGCCACATGTGTTAAAAGCTTTTGTCGGATTTTAATATCTAAATATGTGGATTTTAATGGTCTTTAAATTAATTTTGAGCACACACACTTAAATATATGATTATATGTCGGGAAGAGAAATTCACAAGTTGTAATTATAAGTAGTCTTAGCATCTTAGCTAGTACTTAACAGTGATCTTATTTTTAAGTTTAGTATGGGAAAAGTGAAAAGAGGGGATATGATGAATCGGGAATGATGAAGTTATCTTTTAGACACTTAATTGTGCTTTTTGTTCCATGATCCTTAAAGTTACCACAAAGGTAATGAAAACAATACATTATGTCACACAAGTTGTAGTTAGGTAGTCTTTTAAGAAAAATCATAAAAAATAAAAAATCTTTGAAAATGGGAAATCGGGTGTTTTATAACTTGTGATCTCTTAGCTCTCTCAACAAAAATCTTTGCTACTTTTCAAAGGTTTAGTTTGGGGAAGTTTTGAGGTATTTGGTTATAAGGCATGTAATATTGCGTGAGGACACGCAATCGTTTAGTTTGGGGAATTTTGATAGGTGTAAAATACACATATCCGTTAACACAAAAAATGACCCTAAATGACCAAAAACATACTAAAAATGGCAAAGATATGCTTGTTTTTGTGTTTTGTGTATGCAGGTACGGATAAGACAAAAATCACAAGAAAACCGTCAAAAACGGGCAAACACGGACACGAGGAACGGAAGAGCACAAAAGACACCCGGATCCAAAGCCCAAAAGTCCAAGCCCAATTACCCATACCCGGCCCAAAACCCTAAACCATAACCCTTTACACTAAGTCCAGGGACCAATCTTGCCAAGTTTGGAATAACATTTACACTTGGTCTTTTATTAAACAAAGAGAAGGACCTAGTTTGCCAATAGCCCAAAGTTTAAATCCATTTTACCCGTTTTCAGTTATAAAAAGGCGCCAAGAAGTAAAAACACTATTCATCGTCCCTTCCAAAAATTACCACACAGTCAAATCAAAGGGCTTTTACTAATTAAAAGGTAAGGAGGACAATTCATGGGCTAAAGTACACATGGGCAGGGTCATTACATCATCAAACGTACCCTATTGGTTAATCCTAACAAAGAGGGGACACGGTGACAAATGAAGAAAGCACAAAATTGATGGGTTTTACACTGGATTCACTTACAGAGCAAACACAAACGTCTCAATCACGGATTGCCACACTGGCAATCCGTGTGAGCTCATAAGTGATCCAACGACTCAGGATTATCCTCCAATGATTGGAAGAATAGATGGCAGAGATTGATGGGGGTGTGGGTAGCCCTCAAGAGGCTAGAAGGTTCACTAAGAGGCTATAAATAGCCACACACCTCACACACACAAAGGGATCTTCTTTTTCAGTTTTTACTTAGTTGTAATTTTTAGATTAATTTTAGTTAATGTAATTTTCAATTTCAATCTCTTGTAATTTTCCTTTTAATCATGTAATCAAAGTTTTCAGTTAATGAATTTAGTTTTTAAGTTTTATCAACCTCTTTTATCACTTTTATCTTGCTATAAGTTCTAAATAAGCTCAATTATCTTCAACTGTTACTTGTAAGCTCTCAAAAGCTCTCTTAGTCTCTAAGCTAAGATTGAGTTTAATTCAGACTTAATAATACTTAAATCAATAAATCAGTTAAATATCTTATGCCTATTGGACTTTTAAAAGCTTTTGGAAGGGGAACCAATTATGGAAGGGTTCCCATGGACTTTACTAGCTTATCCAATAGGATAAGCTAGAGCTTGTAGATGCTCATTTGAGTTTAAGCTTCTGTTTAGCTGAAGCATCTTGTAAGTTCTCCTTTAATTTCCTTGTCATTTAAATTCTAGCTTAATATTTACTTAATTGCTTAATTAGTTTTGCTTATTTGCTTATATTGTTACTTATTTGAGCTTATTCTTGTTTCATTTGGATCATTAATCAAGTTTTCCTATCTGTTTTTAGTTAATTTAGTTTAGAGTTTAGCTTTTCACAACTTGTCTTCAAAAATTCATAAAAAACCAAAAATATAGTTAGAATAGTTGTAGATCTTGATTTCAGCCTAAGTGATTATTGATTTATGTTTATTAGGGTTGATATAAGCTAAGTATAATCTGGTAATAAAGTTTTGCTAGATAGATTTTCATTTCATAAGCTCTATCAATTCTGTCAGTAGAATAAAGGGGTGTTTGGATCAGCTTTGTTTGACCTTTTAAAGTCAAAGGTATTTTGTGAATGCACTTTGGTCAGCTTGATTATCTTATTTGATTAAGATATGAGTTGGTTTGTACTGTCAGTTTAAGCTCATAATCATTTTAAGGCTTATTTTTCTTGTTCTAGCACCAGGGGACTTTTTCCTTTGATTTTACTTGTGAAAAATTTGAGCCAAGCCATCCAAGGCTTGGTTCTTGCTTGATTAGTGTTTAGACACACTCTTTGAGTGTGTCTATTGCAGGTTTGACCACCTTGGTCACCTGCATTTTTGGTTTAACCAATCTACCAAATTGCACCAGCAGTATTAACAATAAGTTAATACTGTTGGACTTATTGAATCTAAGTTAGGGTAGTTAAATAAGTTTTAGCTTTTAAAACTTAGTAGATTTATAGATTAGATATAGGATAAGTTAGATTAAGTCTTGTTTCTAATTTTCTAGCTTAATCACTTAGTTAAAATTAGCTTAAAAAGTCATAAAAATCTCATAAATACCAAAAACAGTAGTAATAGAATTTAGCCTTTAATTTTAGAATTTTAAGTTGTAGTATATGATTTTCCTGTTTGAATTTATAGCTTATAGTTAGGTTAATTAGTTCTCATAAGCTCAGCCTCTGTCTTAACTTATTGAGCTTTTTAGCTTAGTTTAATTTTGAGCTTTTTGAGTTGATTCATGAGTTTGCAGTTTTGATCCTATATTTTAGTTAGCTTTTAGTTTTTCTTGTTTAATTAGCTTATTAGAATTAGCTTGTAGGCATCTTAAGCTGTCTAGAAGAACTTTTAGATTTGCATTTGAGCTTATAATGAATTGTGTGCAAGCTATTTAGTCAAAATAAGCTTTTGAGAGCTCAAAAGCTCACTTTCTGTAAACAGAATCTTTTATAGCTTTTTAGAGCTTAATTTTGAGATTCAGCTCATACTTGTTTTGTTAAAAGTGCTTAAAGTTGTGTGCTTAATAAGTTTTAGCTCTTGGTTTTCAAAAAATAAAAAAAATTGTAAAAAAAAGGTGTTAGCCAACCTCGAACCCACGCCCTCACCCACACAATACACACGTTTTACCAATATGCTACAATAGCTCGTCCATCATCTCTTCCTTTCATTTAATTAATAAAGGCAATTTCCTTTTCCTCTTAATAATAAGCCGTAGCTTATTAAAGCTCATTTAGGGCTTATTTGTTTAGATTTTTCATAGTTCTTATTTTTCTTAAGTACCTGTTAGTATTGAGGATTTTTCCTGAATTTTTCACATTTTTCCATCAAGTAGATTATTTTTAATCATTTTTTTAGAATTTAATTTTCGAAAATACATAAAAAATAGAAAAAAGTTTTATAAAATTACAAAAAAATAGTTTTCTGAGTTTTTAAGTTACTTTAGACTTTACTAAGTTTAAAAATTATTTTTTCTAAATTTTTAGGACTTAATTTGCTATTTTTTAGGATTTAATTAGATTAAAATAGTTTTTTAATTCATAATAAATTCAAAAATAATAAAAAAATATTTTTCTTTTTCTTAAAATTTTCTTTTGCCCTAATTTAGGTTTAGAAATTTAGTTTGCATTTTAAAGGTTTAATTTTGTCTTACTTGATTATTCGTCGCGTTTTATTTGTTTCCCGTTAATTGTTTTAAGTATTTAATTGCTTTTGTGTTCTTATTTTAATTGTTGCTTTTAATTGGTAGTTATAGATAATCAAAAATATATTTTCTCTCATTCAAATCATCATCCAAACTAAGGCGTGGTTTCAATTTCACAAGTCGTTGGGGAAACGACCCGGGAAAGCATACTTCCCGGTTTAATACGTATTATATTATATTATATATATATATCTTTTAGAGTGGATTTTCCTTAAGGGAGACTTTGGGAAGTTCTTAATTGCTCTTTTAGATTATTATATATTTTATATTATTTTATTATATAGAAATACTAAATCAACAAGTAATTAACGGTTCATGATAGTGGGGCCTTATGGCAAATGAAGGTACTTAGGAAATAATATATCAAGATAGTATACAGTTGAAAATACTTGTATTCATGGTTTATAGCATGTATCTCTCCACGGGATTTAAAAAACATGTAAAGGTAGGACTATGAACTCACTTTGATAAGGTAGTTGATTGATTTGAAATTTAATTCAAATGGGAGTAAACAGCCTCGTCACGCAACTTAGAGTAATATGTCAAGTCTTAGTTTGATTGTTTAAAAACTTTATTTCATAAAGTTTAACGTAAATGATTTTGGTTTGTGAAAATATCGTATCACTGTTTGGGCTATCATAATCTAGAGGTCATGTAGTAAACGTTTGAGGAGCTAAGACACTTTAAATCGTAAATCCAGCAACTCGTCAAAAAGTCTACCCAAATGAAATCCCCTTACATGAAATTCCCTAGTAACGTGATACATTATAGATTAAATGATAAGATTTTATCTTTTAAAGTTTCTTCAAAAGCTAGTAGATGATAAATTATGTTATATATATAACATAATTATTTTATAGTGTTTCGATCGACGAATGATAACGACAAATGTGTCGGGCTTTAATAAAATCGAGTCTTATAATATTTAAATATATTTTTTTAATTAATATAAAAATATTACATCTTATACCTTTAAGAATTAAAAAATGACAATATATACCCTTGGTATATATATTAGTTTACAATTTAATCCCTTTATATATGATTTTAAAACATTTAACCCTTAACTTTCAAGTATGGCAAAAAAAAACCCTGAAGTTTAACTTTAGGATAATTACATTTTTGGCCCAAAAAGTTTATAAGTTTCAAATGTTACAATATATACCCTTATGCATGAAATGTTTTGCGTTTTAGTCCAAATTCCATAATATTTGCATTTTTGATTTCAAAATCAATTTTGCAACTTATAGCTTATTACTATAAGCTAAAATAAGTAAGTTTTACGAGCTTGTAGCTTATGAAAAGAGCTTATGAGCTTAAAAATCCAAAATGGGCATGTTTGGTTTTGAAACAATAACCCGATGGGTTAGAGCTTTTAGTATTAGTTTTATTGATTATAAAAATGATAAGTGAGCTTATGGAAATAGCTTATTACAATAGCTTATAGCTTTTAGATTATTAGGGTTTCGAAAAATGGCTTTTAGGGTTATTTAGGGCATGATTTGGTTTAGGAAAACCAAACAAATGGTTTTATGGTTCAAGGCTTATACAAGCAGCTTATACATGATCTAATATACCTTATTAAGGATCTAAAACAAGACAAGAGCTTATAGAACAAGTGTAACATCCGAGAATTTTTGAAATTTTGAATGACGATTTTACCCTTTGACTTTTTGGGTTTGACTTGACTTTTTGACTTTTGGTCTTTCATTTTCACATAAAAGCGATTATCGTGTAACCGGTAATTTTTCGGAATATATTTAAAGGAGATATATGTTATTCCTAGGTTGAGTTATCAAAAACGAGCAGTTAAAGCACGTTTTCATTATTCGGACTCTAAAGCAATTTGATGTAAAACGACATTCCTGACAACTTTTTAGTTTTGACCGAGACCCGAAAACAGTCAGAAGGTGACTGAAATGCCCTCGCAAGATTTGCGTAACCGAGTTGAAAACGCGAATATTCGAGTTGAAATCCATTTTTTTCTTTTCTATTTCAGACAAGGCGTAACCGGTTCACAAAATAAATAAACAGACATTTTATTAAATGTTATAAAA
>BQNB010051671.1:0-40866 GCA_026074375.1 Tanacetum coccineum | reverse complement strand
AAATTATGTTGGTTTTCTTTTTCTTCATTTAACACTTTTTGTAATAGTTTTTATATTTACAGGATAATGATTTACTAGGAGCAATTCGTAGATCTAAAGAAGCATTCCAGTGAATTATTCGACTTCATTACACTTACTTAAATAGTGTAAGTTAGTTATTAACTTATTTCAAAAAAGTTGATATTATATAAAAATGATAAAAAGTTTACAAATATACATTGATTCTCCCACAATAACTTTTTCGTTTGAGGTTTTAAGTTTACAAATATACATTGATTCTACATTATATATGCAATTGGTCAACATTGAAAATCAAAGTGAGTGTCATTTCGTAGGTCCTATATTGGTTTGATCTAGAATAGAAGTTTACTGCGTTATTTGTGTTGGGACTTAAAAGACTTCAAGGATTCTTACTACTGCTCAGGTACATAATGGAAATTATGCTAAGTAGTTAGTACTGGTAGTATAAAGTTACCACTGCTAGTTACTACTGTTAGTAGAGTTTAGTACTGTTAGTATTGAGTTACTACTGTCAGTAGAAGTTAAGACTACTCAGAGTTGAAGACTGAAAGTATGCTAAGTGGTTAGTACTGTTAGTATAAAAGTTACTACTGCTAGTGTAACTTAGTACTGTTAGTATAACTTAGTGCTGCTAGAGTAAAGTTACAACTGTTAGCGTAAAGTTACTACTACTAGTACTTACTACTGCTTATGCTCAGTTTATGCTGCTTGTTATAAAGATACAACTGCTGTTGAATTACAACTGCTAGAAGACTTACTGCTGTCAAGAGGATAAAGACGGATTAAAGAGATGAAGATAAGTATTAAGTTATTTTGTAAAATATATGTATAACTTATTTGATTAAGTGAATACGTTTATTTATAGAAAAGATCATGATAAGTTAGGAATGTATTGTAAGCCGTGTAGGACTCCTTGGTGCATAAAAGGGGATCCTAGGGTATAGAAAGATATCAGTTTTCCATCTTAGTCTTCCGTAGAGTTCATAGCTTCAAGGTTGTAAACCCTATCACTAAGTCAGAGTGATCGTATTAATATATATTGAAGCTTATCGATTTGATTATAGCTTGTGTCAAAACATACTTTACTGTTTCATTGAGAATACTTCTTAGTGGTATAAACTAGATTCCGCATAGTTTATATCATTCAATCAAAGTACATTCTAGTATTTTGGATTAACCAGGGTACTAAACCTTACAAGCTAAGGAGTTAAAGATCTATTCATTGGGATCAACAAGTGGTATCAGAGCTTGTTGTGAAGCTTTGAATAAGAAGAATCAACCAATTCATCCAAGATTTATTTTTTCAGTGATAAGATGGATGTAGGAACTACCACTAATAATCTGACTGCAAGACTACCTATTCTCAACCCAGGAGATTATGATCTCTGGCTGATGAGGATAGAACAATATTTTCTTATGACTGATTACTCCCTTTGGGAAGTAATCAAGAATGGGAATAAAGTGCTGAGAAGAACTGTTGGAACAGTTGAACAAGAGTATGAACCCATCACTGCTGAAGAAAAACAGGATAGAAGAAATGAAATGAAAGCAAGAGCAACCCTGTTGATGGCACTTCTCAACAAAGACCAACTGAAGTTCCACTTATTTCAAGATGCAAAGTTGCTAATGGAGGCTATAGAGAAAAGGTATAGAGGGAACAAGGAGTCAAAGAAGGTTCAGAGGACACTCCTCAAACAACAATATGAGAACTTTGTTGCATTAAGTTCAGAAACAATGGATCAAACCTTTGATAGGTTACAAAAACTTATCAGTCAGTTGAAGATCCAAGGAGAAGTGATTAACCAGGAAGATATGAACCTAAAGCTCTTGAGAAGTCTTCCATCTGAATGGAAGACTCATGCTTTAATTTGGAGGAATAAGGTGGAAACTGAAACCATCAGCTTGGATGATTTGTATAATAACTTGAAAATATATGAACCTGAAATTATAGGTTCATCAAGCACAAGTCAAAATTCACAGAATGTTGCCTTTATCTCTAACATCACTAATAACACCAACAACACTAACAAAGCAGATGATACTGCTCATGGAGTTAGTACTAACAACATACTCAAGTAATGGTGAAAACTAACATCGCTAATAATCTTTATGATGCTGTGTTATCTGTGCTTTTCCTTGTCAAGTCAACCCAACGCTCCTCAACTTGTCTCAAGAAGGAATTGGAACAACTTCATCCTGAAGATCTCGAAGAAAGGAAATACCATAGGAGATTAGTTCCATCTAAAACTCAAAGCAAGATTTTTATCCAAGAGAACAAGGAAGAAGCTTGACATAAATGGTCAAAGAGTTGATTTTGACAAGTCAAAAGTGGAATGCTTCAACTATCATAAACATAGTCACTTTGCAAGAGAATGTAGGTTTCCAAGAAATCATGAGAACAAAGAAAGAGAGAATAATACAAGAAACTATGCAGTGTACTCTTACTCAGAATGCCTTGAAAGCTCAAATGGAATTAGAGGATATGATTAGAGCTACCAAGCTGAAGAAGATCAACCTACAAACTACGCATTGATAGCATTTACATCTTTAGAAAGTTCTTCTAGTTCAGATTATGAGGTAAGTTCTTGTTCTAAAACATGTGTAAAAACTTATGCTACTCTTAAAGAACAATATGATAGTTTGTCTTCTGATTACAAAAAGTCTCAATTTAATTTAGTATCTTATAAAGCAGGTTTAGAATCAGTAGAAGCTAGATTAGCTCACTATAAGAAAAATGAGGCTGTGTTTGAAGAGAGCATAAATGTTTTAAAACTTGAAGTTAGACTAAGATATGATGCCTTAAATGAATACAAAATGAATTTAGAAAAAGTAGAAAAAGAAATAGATCAGTTAAAATAAACATTAGAGAAGTTTCAAAATTCATGCAAGTCCTTTTAAATAACATACTGAAAGTTCAAGTAAATGTCAAGTAAAAAACAGGACTAGGATATATGCAGCTACTCAAAGCTTCACCTTTGTAGAAGAAAGTTTTGTTGAATTTAAACTTATAAGTCTGGATCAGATAAGGATATCCATTCTGTTCCCCCCCACTCTAAATAGGAAAATTCATACCACGAAACCTGATCTAACATTTATAGATGTAAATAGTTGAAAGCGAAAATTTGGATGATTACTACTGTTACACCTAGTAATGAAAGACAGTTCGAAAAAATAAGGTGTAACGAGACGACAGTTTGAATCTAATGCTGTTAAGGATGAACAACACTAGTGCTGACCATATCATTGAGATTGAAACTCTGACATGAAAGTGAGAATAGGATTATACTGTTAGACCTAGGCACTGAAAAGATAAAATCTAATAAGAACTGTTAGGGAAATAGATGCTTCCAACATAACAAACAACATCTAGAGGGAACCAAAGAATTAGAACAATCATATGTCCCAAAGACTAGAAGTGATTTAGAAATGACGAATAAAAGCTTGTTATTGGTTTGTGGTTAAGTTTTGAGCATACTACACAAGTGTGTGATAAAAAGTATTGAGAAGGCCAAGTGTGGAACAACCAAGAGGGTGAAACCACAAGAACTTAACTAATAAAAAGACTCACCCACACTCCAAAAGAAGTTTTGTTCCACAAGCAGTTTTAACTAAGTCAGGGAAACTTAGTATTGCTGATGCAACAGTTAATACTGTCAGATCAGTTAATATTACTGCCTCAAAACCAATTATGAACCATCCTAGAACTAAAACAAATGCTTTCAAAAGAGGATATTCACAAAGTTCAAGGCCTTTTAACAGACATTTTGCAAACAAGAACAGTATTATCAACACAAATGTTAATACTGTCAGGGTAAAACATACTACTGCTAGGGATAGAGAAGTAGTAAGTGAAAATAGGGGAAAAGGGGCTAATGCTGTTAAGGCCTCAACATGCTGGATTTAGAAAGCCAAAAATAGCAGTGCATTAACTACATTCAAGAAATATTCTTACATTGATGCACGAGGCAGATCCAAGTCAATAATGGCTTGGATCCCCAAAATAGTCTAAATTCTCTTATTCTATGTGCAGGGCAACCAACAACAGAAGGAGTACAAAGAAAAAGGAGTTATTGACAGTGGTTGTTCTAGGCACATGACAGGAAACAAGTGCTATCTTGACGAATTTAATATTCTAATGGAGGATTTGTTTCTCTTTGTAAGGGTAAAGGAATGAATTTATGGTAAATGTAAAATCAAAACTAGAGGGTAACTAGATTTTTGATGATGTGTACTTTTGTAAGGAGCTTAAGTATAACCATTGAGTGTGTCACAAATCTATGACAAAAAGAACAATGTTTTTTTACTGACACTAAGTGTCTTGTCTTTTCTTCTAACTTTAAGCTACTTGATGAAAGTAAAGTATTGCTAAGAGTTCCAAGAAAGGACAGCGATTTATAGTATTGAGACCTAAAGAGTATTGATCCCCACTTAGGAGTTTTTAACATGTCCTCTTTGTAAGGCTACAATTGATGAATCCAATAACAGCACATGAGGCTTTTGGGCACCTTAATTTTTAAATAACCAATTGAATAAACTGTGGAATGGAAACCATGTAAAAGGTTTACCTTTAAAGATTTTGACAAATGATCATTCATAGTGTTGCCTTGTCAGAAAGGAAAGCACACAAAGCTCCAATAAAGACCAAGCTTGTAAACTTAATCAGAAACCCTATACATAAAGCTTCATATGGACTTATTAGTGTCTAACAAATGTTAAGAGTTTTAAATGAAAAAGTCTATTGCCTAGTATCACTGATGACGTTAGTAGATTTCTTGGGTATTCTTTTGCCACAAGGATGAAAAGTAGTGGGATTCTAAAGACCGTTTCATAACAGAAATAGAAAAATCAACTAGATGGAGTAAAGTTAAAAGTTTCTCAGGAGTGACAATGGAACTAAGTTTAAGAATAGTATAATGAACTAGTTTTGTGAAATGAATAGGATTAAGATGGAATTCAGTATGGCTAGGACTCCTCAGCAGAATGGTGTCAAATCTGAGAGGAAGAATAAAACACTGATATATGCCTCAAGAACTATGATAGGTAGACACAAAGTTGCCAACCACACTTTTGGGCTGAAGCAGTAATACTGCTTGAATGTGCTAAAATAGGGTCTTAGTCAATAAGCCTCATAACAAGACCCTTATGAACTTATTCGTGAAGATCTCCACTGATAGATTTCATGAAACCTTTTGGGATCCTGTTACCATCTAAATACCAGGGACCATCTTAGGCAGTTTGATGGTAAAGACTGACGAGGATATTGTTGTTGGGTATTTTTGTGGGTAGTAAAGCTATGAGAGTATTTAACAAGAGGACCAGGATAGTTGAAGAGACCTTAACAATAGATTTCTTCTTGAAAAACACCTAATGTAACGGAAATAGACCATACTTCAGAATCCTATAATAAATGGCTTTTGATGTTGATAATCTCTGTCAATATCTATGACTAATGTGCCAGTTGCTACAGGTGAACAAAAACTGATGGTATTGCAGGAAAACCGAAGATAACATTGTTGCAGGTCAAACTCAAACAGGAAAAAAGACCAACCTGAACAAGAGTACATCCTAATACTTTATGCAACACTAATCCTATAATTTCCAAGGTCCCTAAGGATAGTGAAGGGGATGCTGGAATAAGCCTACAGAATTAGATGAAAATGAAAGCTTCAGGATAAAAGTAGGAAGCATGATCAAGAAGCAAGAAGTGAGTCAGAAAGGTTAAATAAAAAAGAAATGCAGACTGAACACACTAACAGTTCTAATGGTATAAACTGTTAGTAGCAACCTGTTAGTACAGTGCTGGACCATCAATTGATACGCTGTTCCATCAACACTAGTTAATAACAGCACTGGAACCTACTTCAAATTATACTGCTAATGAATATAAGAATAGACTTTTTAAAAGATTTTCTCCTTTCAAAAAATGCATTTACCCTTGCCACTGTCCCTAAAATATCTCTTCAATGGATAATCCTACAATCTTTGGAAATGCTTATTATAATAAGATGGGAAAAGATTTGAAATGAACAATGTAATTTCATCTTATACAGTCCCTGATACTTCTTTCACCAAATTTCATAAAGATCATCCTGAAGATCAAGTGATTGGAAGTTTAAAAACACCTGTACAGACAAGACACATGACCAAGATAAATGAAGAACATGGTTTGATTTCCTACAGTTTACAAAGCATAGAGAAACCAAATCACAAAGATTTTCAAAATTGTCTGTTTGCCTATTTCTTATCTCAAATGGAACCCAAGAAACCAGTTCAAGCCTTAAAAGATCCAAGCTGGGTGGAAGCAATGCAGGATGAGCTTCTACAATTTAAACTGCTAAAAGTTTGGAGCCTTAAGTATGATTCCCCTAGAAGACAAATGGCAATTGGTACTAAATGGTTTTTAGAAACAAGAAGATAAAGAGGCATAGTGGTGATAGAACAAAGCTAACTGTTTTGCTCAGGGTCATACTTAAGAGGAAAAGTAAAGATTATGCCATGAAGTCGTTTGCAACCAGTTGCAAGGATTGAAGCCATAAGGATTATTTCTGGCTCTAATGCTTCTTTCAAAATATTTTAAGTCCTAACAAATGATGAGAAGAGTGCATTCTATCTAGAGGGAAAAGGAAAGAAGAGGAGGTGTATGTCTGTCAACCTCCTGGTTTTGAAGATCCACACTTTCCAGATAAAGTCTACAAGGTAGAAAAGGCTCTCTATGGACTACATCAGGCCCCAAGAGCATGGTATGAGACATTGTCAACTTATTTGCTGGACAATGGTTTTCACAGGGGTCAAATTGATAAAACTTTGTTCATTAAAAGGCATAAAGATGATATCCAGCTATATAGTTTATGTGAATGAATATCATCTTTGGATCAACAAGAAATAGATGAGTAATAGAATTTTGTAAACACTGATGCATGATAAGTTCTAAATGAGTTCTATGGAGAACTTCTTCTTTTTGGGGACTTCATGATAGTTAAACAGAAGAGTGATAGGATATTTATCAGCCAAGATAAATATGTTGCTGAGATTTTGAAAAAGTTTAATTTTGCCTCAGTAAAGACAGCAAGCACTACTCCCAATGGAGACAACATAGCCATTGGTTAAAAGATAAAGAAACTGAGGATTTGAGTTCACCTTAATATAGATCAATGATTGAATCATTGATGTACTTAACAGCTTCTAGACCAGACATTATGTTTGCTGTTTGTGCTTGTGCAAGGTTCCAAGTTACTCCAAAAACTTCACACTTTAATGCTGTGAAGAGGATCTTTAGATACTTAAAAGGCCAACCTAAATTGGGCCTTTGGTATCCTAGAGATTCACCATTTAACTTGGAAGCTTTTTCTGATAGTGACTATGCTAGAGCTAGTCTTGACAGGAAATCCACATAAGAGGTTGTTAATGATCTTTGGCAAGAGATTGATTTCACAAGGCAATGTAAGAAGCAACTATGGTAGCCAACTCACAACTGAAGCAGAAATATGTTTGTTGCCCTGCTAACTGCTATGGACAGGTGTTATTGGATCCAAAAAATAGATGCTTGACTTTGAGTCAATTTCAAGAACAACCAAAATCTACATTTGATAATGAAAGTACAATAATGTATAGTGAAGAAATCCGTGTTTCACTCCAAAACCAAGCACATAGAGATAAGGCACCATTTCATCAGAGGTTCATATGAGAAGAAGTTGATACAAGTGATCAAGATTCACACATACCAAAATGTTGTAGATCTTCTCACCAAAGATTTTGATGCTCGCAGGTTTAACTTTCTAATTGCTAAGCAATTGATACTAATCTCTGAGGCTTAATAGTAAATCTTCACTTATAATCATGGGATTATGCAAAAATAAGATCACAAAGAATTCCCACCTCTCCTAACAAGACTTTATCCATAGTGGTGCTTTTGATGCCTAGCGTGCATTTAGTTGTATAATTATATTAAGACAGATTAAAAACTACAAATGAACCTGTTATACTGGCTACGAATAATAATATTGCTAGTTATAACTTAAACTGATGGTAAAAACTGTTTAAGTCATAATTTAAACCTGCTAAACAAGAAAGACTTTGGAGTGCCTTTTTGGTTTTAGACTAACATTTGCTGATAAGCATATTGAGTTTCTGGTATTGAATTGAGGGGAGGATTATGTTGTCAATATGCAAGTCAAAATTGATGAAAAGACATGTAATATCAAGCCAAGTGAGTGGATTTGTCAAACAAACCCTAGGCAAATCAAAAGAGTGTCCGCGACAACAAAGGATACCTCAGTCTAATGGACCCCTGAAAATTGGTGAGGAGGCCTTCCATAAAGGATTGGGTACATAATGGAAAAGGGCTGCCACTACTGCATCTAGCTGATAATCAATCAGGAACTAGTGATATACGAAAAATTAAGACCCAATCCATTGCAAACACTTAACGAGCAAGTTTCTTAGGGAATTGGTTCAAGATAGTGTCCTAGGTGCAAGGATACCATATTGAGTTATGTGACTACATCTAAACAGTTTAATGATCCACCTCTCTCAAAAGTTAACACATTTGGAAGTGGGGAGGACAGTATGCAACTTATGGAATTGATGACACATTGTACAAAATTGTCTGCATTGGTGAGCTCAAAAGAATAGAGAGATTTGTGATATAAAAACAGAAAGAGTGTTTGGTAAGCCAAAAGAAATAGATATTAAGTGATCTAAAAATAGATAGAAGAGAATTGTGCATAAAAACAGAAATTGAGTGATTATGTGATCAAAAAGAATTTAAAGAGATAGTGTGAGCATAAAAACAGAAAGAGAGCTTGTGAGAATCAAATATGATGAGAAAATGCTTTTTGGAATGAAATTTGGTAATTACTGGTGTATTAAATTAATGCTGCTCAGCTTCAACATAATGCTTGCTAAAGCTTATAAGGTAAAATGCTTTTAGTGCCTAAAATTAATGCTGGCCTCGTATTTGATTAAATGCTGCCGAAAAGAAGGATTAACTTACAATCTACTGCCCGTTTAAGTTAATGCTGTTAGGCATCAATTAGTGCTGCCAGTTCAAGTTCCTGCTGCTGAGGGTGATTCTATAAATACTTCGATTAAGGGTTTCATTCGATTCTTTATTCGATTTCAATCATTCAAACACTCTCTAACCATAAACCCTAACTCAATTTTCATCTTTGATCATCAAAATCATCATTATGTCGAGCCCTAAGTTTGCTGAAACGCACAATGTGGTCGCGTTCTTGGAAAAACCTAGAGAAAGTGATGGGTTTGCAGAGATTATTGATTTCCTGAAAGCAAGTTCTGTTCATTATGCTTTAACTGTCAATCCAACTATCTACACATCTTGTATTGAACAGTTTTGGGCAACAGCAAAGGTCAAGACGGTTAATGATGTACGTCAGATACAAGCCCTAATTGATAAAAAGAAGCTGATCATCACGGAGACAAGCATTAGGAGTGATCTTCACTTGGAAGATGCAGGAGGTACTGATTGCTTGCCATCTGCTACTATTTTTGAAGAACTAGCACGAATGGGGTATGAAAAACCGTCTCAAAAGCTTACTTTTTATAAAGCTTTCTTTTCTCCATAGTGGAAGTTCTTAATTCACACTATTACACAATGCCTTAGTGCTAAATCCACTGCATGGAATGAATTCAGTAGTACAATGGCTTCCTTGATTATATGCTTGGCAACAAACCGAACGTTTAATCTGTCTAAGTACATTTTTGATGCTAGGTAAAACACTTAGATGGAGGGGTTAAATTACTGTTGTATCCATGATTTCTATAAGTTTTCATCAATCAACAGCTTGGAGACATGTCACATCACAAGAAGATTTTTGTTAATCCCTCTCACATAAAGAAATTTTTTGCTAACATGAAGAGAGAAGGAAAGGATTTTTCTAGGAGGATAACACCTTTATTTGATACTATGATGGTTCAAGCTTCTGAAGAAGTGGGTGAGGATTCAGACCATCCAACTGATTCCAAACAAATACCCATTGTTGATCAACCATCCACATCCTCTCCACCCAAGAAGAAACAAAAATCCAAGAGGAAACAGAAGAAGGAAGCAGAAGTTGCTCATGATGAGGCAGAGCATGAGGAAAGTGTACCAACACCTTCCAATGATCTACTACCCAGTGGTGAGGATAGCATGCAACTTACTGATTTGATGGTTTTATGTATCAAATTACAAAAATAGGTTCTTAACTTGGAAAAGGCTAAATCTGATCAAGCTATTGAGATTGCTAGTCTCAAGAAGAGGGTAGATAAGCTAGAAAAGAGGAGAAAGTTTAGAACCACATGGCTTAAAAGATTAAATAAGGTTGGTGCAGCTATAAGAATTGAATCCTCAAATGATAGTTTGGGTGCTCAGGAGGATGCATCCAAACAAGGGAGGAGAATTGAAGATATTGATGTAGATGCTGAGGTAATTCTAGTAAATGAAACTCAAGAAAGGCATGATGAAGACTTAATGTTTGATACTGGAGTTCTGGATGGTGATGAGATGTTTGTGGATGCTACAACTGGTGAGAAAGATGAGCATAGTATAAAGATTAATGATAGTACTACTGGTGAAGTAGTTACTACTGCTGGTGTTGAAGATAGTGCTACTCCTATAATTCAAGTTTCTACTGCTGATATAGGAGATGAAGGAGTTATTGCTGCTAAGATTGATGAATTAACTTTTGCTCAAACACTTATTGAAATCAAAGCAGCTAAACCTAAATTTGTTATTACTGCTGCTACAACAACAACAACTACAAAACCCAAGGCTAGAGGGGTTGTAGTTTAGGAGCCAAGTGAATTCAGAACTTCATCAGAAGCACAACCTTCAAAGAGTAAAGACAAAGGCAAAGCAATCATGATTGAGCCTGAAGTCCCTCTAAAAAGGAAAGATCAAGTTGCTCTTGATGAAGATTTGGCAAGAAATATTCAAGCTCAGTTGGATGCTGAAATCATAGAAGAAGAAAGGATTGAAAGGGAAAAGCAAGAAGAAGCCAACATAGCATTGATTGAATCATGGGAAATTACACAAGCTATGATGGAGGCTGATAGATTACTGGCTGAGAGACTCTAAATAAGAGAAAGAGAGGAGTTGACAGATGAAGAAAAAGGAAAATTGTTTATGGAACTCATGGAAAAAAGAAGAAAACATTTTGCTACACTAAGAGTACAAGAAAAGAGAAATAGACCTCCTACCAAGGCACAAAAGAGAAGTCAAATGTCTACCTATCTTAAGCACATGGGTGGATACAAACACAAACAGCTAATGGGAAAGAGCTATAATGAAACTCAAAAGCTGTTTGACAAAGAGATGAAGAGGGTAAATACCTTTGTGGCTATGAGTTCAGAGACACAAGAAAGCAATGAAAAGAAAGTAGAAGGTAGTGATGAGAAAGCTAAAACAGCAGAAAGAAGAGTCTTGGTAAGAAAAGAGCAGTAAAAGAGCAACAACAAGAATCTCCTAAGAGACAAAAACTGAGGGATGATAAACAAACTGATGAGCATGAAGAAGTTGAAGCAGATGATACAGCTGAATTAAAAAAACATTTAGTGATTAAAAAGGATGATGATATAGCAATTGATGTTATACAACTTACTACCAAACCACCAGTCATTGTTGATTACAAGCTTCTTAAAGAAGGAATAACGGTACATTATCAGTTGATAAGAGCAGATGGAAGCTCCAAGAGACATTCTTTAATGATTAGACTGCTTCAGGGTATTAACAGAGAAGATTTACAGACTCTTTGGAAGTTAGTCAAAACAAAGCATGGTGATTTAAGACCTGAAGATGAACATGAAAGATTGCTGTAGGGTGATTTGAAAGTCATGTTTGAACCAGACATAAGAAGTGATGTATGGAGAAATCTACAAGGATACAAGGTGACCATTTAGAAGTTAATTGATTTATGTGGAGTGTACTCTGTAAGGTTTGCAAATGTTTACATCTTTATGTTAGTTGAAAAGAGATACCTCCTTACACCAATTACAATCACAAATATGCTTAACAAGAAACTTTAAGCTGATCATTGGAAAGAGATGTGCTATCAACTGCTCAAGCTTATGGTAAAATAGCAAAGTGGTCAATAGAAGGTTTGAATGTATCCTCCTGAGTATGATGAAGACTTTTAATGAAGAAACTTGAAGATTCATAAGATGAACATCAAGTTTAGGGGAGGATTGTTGGGACTTAAAAGACTTCAAGGATTCTTACTACTGCTCAGGTACATAATGGAAATAAAGACTGAAAGTATGCTAAGTGGTTAATACTGTTAGTACAAAAGTTACTACTGCTAGTGTAACTTAGTACTGTTAATATAACTTAGTACTGCTAGAGTAAAGTTACAACTGTTAGCGTAAAGTTAGTACAGCTAGTACTTACTACTGCTTATGCTCAGTTTGTGATGCTGGTTATAAAGATACAATTGCTGTTGAATTACAACTGCTAGAAGACTTACTGCTGTCAAGAGGATAAATACGAATTAAAGAGATAAAGATTGATTGAAGATAAGTATTAAGTTATTTTTGTAAAAGATATGTATAACTTAAATTGATTAAGTGATCATGTTTATTTATAGAAAAGATCATGATAAGTTAGGAATGTATTGTAAGCCTTGTAGGACTCCTTGGTGTATAAAAGGGGATCCTAGGGTATAGAAAGATATAAGTTTTCCATCTTAGTTTTCCATAGAGTTCATAGCTTCAAGGTTGTAAACCCTATCACTAAGTCAGAGTGATCGTATTAATATATATTGAAGCTTATTGCGTTGATTATATCTTTGTGTCAAAACATACTTTACAGTTTCATTGAGAATACTTCTTAGTGGTATAAACTAGATTCCGCATAGTTTATATCATTTAATCAAAGTTTCATTTTTAGTATTTTTGGATTTATCTAAGGGTACTAAACCTTACAAGCTAAGGAGTTAAAGATCTATTTATTGGGATCAATAAGTGGTATCAGAGCTTGTTGTGAAGCTTTGAATAAGAAGAATCAACCAATTCATCAAAGATTTATTTTTTTAGTGATAAGATGGAGGTAGGAACTACCACTAACAATCTGACTGCAAGACTACCTATCATTAACCCAGGAGGCTATGATCTCTGGCTAATGAGGATAGAACAATATTTTCTTATGACTGATTACTCCCTATGGGAAGTAATCAAGAATGGGAACAAAGTGCTAAGGAGAACTGTTGGAACAGTTGAACAGGAGTATGAACCCACCACTGCTAAAGAAAAACAGGATAGAAGAAATGAAATAAAAGCAAGAGCAACCCTGTTAATGGCACTTCCAAACAAAGACCAACTAAAGTTTCACTCATATCAAGATGCAAAGTTGCTAATGGAGGCTATAGAGAAAAGGTATGGAGGGAACAAGGATTCCAAAAAGGTTCAGGGGACACTTCTCAAACACCAATATGAGAACTTTGCTGCATTAAGTTCAGAAACAATGGATCAAACCTTTGATAGGTTACAAACAGTCAGTTGGAGATCCAAGGAAAAGTGATTAACCAGGAAGATATGAACCTAAAGCTCTTAAGAAGTCTTCCATCTGAATTGAAGACTCATGCTTTAATCTGGAGGAAAAAGGTGGAAATTAAAACCATCAGCTTGGATGACTTGTATAATAACTTGAAAATATATGAACCTGAAATTACAGGTTCATCAAGCACAAGTCAAAATTCACAGAATGTGGCCTTTGTCTCTAACAGCACTAATAACACCAACAACACTAACAAAGCAGATGATACTGCTCATGGAGTTAGTACTACTCATACTCAAGGTAATGGTGTTAACTCTATATGTCTAGATAATCTTTGTGATGCTGTGATTTGTGCTTTCCTTGCAAGTCAACCCAACTCTCCTCAACTTTCTCAAGAAGATCTGGAACAACTTCATCCTGATGATCTGGAAGAAATGGATCTTCAATGGGAGATGGCCATGCTGACAATCAGAGCAAGAAGGTTTATCAAGAGAACAGGGAAGAAGCTGGACATAAATGGTCAAAGAGTTGGTTTTGACAAGTCAAAAGTGGAATGCTTCAACTGTCATAAACATGGACACTTTGCAAGAGAATGTAGGTTTCTAAGAAATCAGGAGAACAAAGGAAGAGAGAATAATACAAGAACTATTGCAGTGGAGACTCCTACTCAGAATGCCTTGATAGCTCAAGATGGAATTGGAGGATATGATTAGAGCTACCAAGCTGAAGAAGAGCAACCTATAAACCATGCATTGATGGCATTTACATCTTCAGGAAGTTCTTCTAGTTCAGATTCTGAGGTAGATTCTTGTTCTAAAACATGTGTAAAAGCTTATGCTACTCTTAAAGAACAATATGATAATTTGTCTTCTGATTACAAAAAGTCTCAATTTAATTTAGTATCTTATAAAGCAGGTTTAGAATTAGTAGAAGCTAGACTAGCTCACTGATAAGAAAATAAGGTTTGTTTGAAGAGAGCATAAAATGTTTAAAACTTGAGTGAGACTATAGAGATATTTGCCTTAAATGAATACAAAATGAATTTGGAAAAGCAGAAAAAGAAAAGAGATCAGTTAAAACATACTTTAGAGAAGTTCATAATTCATCATAAATCTTTAAATAACTTACTATGGAAGTAAGTAATTGACAAGTTTAAAACAGGACTAGGATATGATGCAGCTACTGCAGCTTCTCCTGCAGTAGAAAGTTTTGTAAATTTAACTGATAAGTCTGGATCAGATAAGGGATATCAATCAGTTCCTCGACCTCTGTCAGGGAATTTCATACTTCACAAACCTGATCTAACATTTATAGATGAAATAGTTGAAACTAAAAATTTAGATGTTACTACTGTTGTTACACCTAGTAATGATAAGACAGTTGAAAATAAGGGTGTTTCCAACACAGTTGAATCTAATGCTGTTAGGATGAACAACACTAGTGCTCCAATCATTGAGGATTGGAACTCTGATGATGAAAGTGAGATAGATTATACTGTTAGACCTAGCACTGAAAAGATAAAATCTGTTAAGACTGTTAGGGAAACAGATGCTCCTAAACAAAACAAACACCATCCTAGAGGGAACCAAAGAAATTAGAACAATCTTATGTCCCAAAGACTAGGAAGTGATTTTAAAATGACTAATAAAGCTTGTTATGTTTGTGGTAGTTTTGAGCATCTACATTATGTGTGTGATAAAAAGGTTGTAAGGCCAGTGTGGAACAACTCAAGAAGGGTGAATCACAAGAACTTTACTAATAAAATGACTCACCCACACCCCAAAAGAAGTTTTGTTCCACAAGCAGTTTTAACTAGGTCAGGGAAACTTAGTACTGTTGGTGTAGCAGTTAATACTGTCAGACTAGTTAATACTGCTAACACAAAAGCAGTTAATACTGTCAGATCAGTTAATACTGCTGCCTCAAAACCAATTGTGAACCATCCTAGAACAAAAACAAATGCTTTCAAAAGAGGATATTCACAAAGTTCAAGGCCTTTTAACAGACATTTTGCAAACAAGAACAGTATTATCAACACAAATGTTAATACTGCTAGGGTAAAACATACTACTGCTAGGGATAGAGCAGTAGTAAGTGAAAATAAGGGAAAAGGGGCTAATGCTATTAAGGCCTCAGCATGCTGGGTTTGGAAAGCCAAAAATAGTAGTGCATCAACTACATTCAAGAAATATTCTTACATTGATGCACGAGGCAGATCCAAGTCAATAATGGCTTGGATCCCCAAAAGAGTCTAATTCTCTTATTTTATGTGCAGGGTTGACAGTGGTTGTTCCAGGCACATGACAGGAAACAAGTGCTATCTTGATGAATATGAAGATTATGATGGTGGATTTGTTTCCTTTGGTGATGGTAAAGGCATAATTTTTGGTAAAGGTAAAATCAAAACAGGATCACTGGACTTTGATGATGTGTACTTTTGTAAGGAGCTTAAGTATAACCTTTTCAGTGTGTCACAAATCTGTGACAAAAAGAACAATGTTCTTTTTACTGACACTGAGTGTCTTGTCTTATCTTCTAACTTTAAGCTACTTGATAAAAGTCAAGTATTGCTGAGAGTTCCAAGAACAGACAACATTTACAGTGTTGACCTAAAGAGTGTTGTTCCTACTGAAGGTTTAACTTGTCTCATTGCTAAGGCCACAATTGATGAATCTAATACATGGCACAGGAGGCTTGGGCACATTAATTTTAAAACAATGAATAAACTTGTGAAGGGAAACCTTGTAAAAGGTTTACCTTTAAGATTTTTGAATTGATTATTCTTGTGTTGTGTCAAAAAGAAAAGAACACAAAGCCTCCTTTAAGACCTTGCTTGTGAAACTCATTCAGCAAACCCTTATATGGCTTCATATGGAATTATTTGGTCCTACATATGTTAAGAGTTTAATGAAATAGTCTTATTGCCTAGTTGTCAAATGATGGACTTATAGTAGATTTTCTTGGGATTCATTTTGACCACTAAGGATGAGACTTGTAGGATTCTACGACCTTCATAACAGAAAATAGAAATTCAATGTTTTTAAAGTAATAGTTTTCAGGAGGATAATGGAAACTATGTTTAAGAGTAGTATAATGAACTGTTTGTGAAATGAAAGGGATTAAGAGGGAATTCAGTGTGGCTAGGACTCCTAATACAGAATGGTGTAACCTGAAAGGAAGATAGACACTGATAGAGGGCTGCATGACACTATGTCGTTGACTCTAAGTTACCAACCCACCATTTTGGCTAAAGCAGTTATACTGCTTGCTATGTGCTATAATGGGTCTTAGTCATATGCCTCATAACATGACACCTTATGAAACTTATTCGTGGTATACCTCCTCTGATAGATTTCATGAACCTTTTGGTGTGTCCATATGACACATCTTAAATACAGGGTTCATCTAGGCCAAGTTTTGATGGTAAGCTGATGAAGGTTAATTTGTTGGGTATTCTGTGGTTAGTAAAGCTATGAGGTATTATCAAGTGGCCAGGATAGCTAAAGAGACTTAAACATTAGTTTCGTGAAAAATACAACTAATGTGAAAGGAAATGGACCAGACTAGCTTTTTGATGTTGATTCTTTGTTAATATCTATGAACTATCCAGTTGCTGTAGGGAACAAAACTAATGGTATTGCAGGAACCAAAGATAACATTGTTGCAGGTCAAGCTCAAAAGGACAAAGAACCTGAACAAGAGTACATCCTAATACCTTTATGTATAACTGATCATTTAATTTCTCAAGGTCCTAAAGATTGTGAATGGGATGCTGGAATGAAGCCTACAGAAGTAGATAAAAATGAAGCTTCAGATAAAAGTGGGAAGCATGATCAAGAAGCAAGAAGTGGGTCAGAAAGGTTAAATCAAAGAGAAATACAGACTGAACACACTAACAGTTCTAATGGCATTAATAATGTTAGTACACCTGTTAGTACTGCTGGACCATCATTTGATACCGCTGTTCCATCAACACTAGTTAATACTGCTGGACCTTCTGTTAGTATTGCTAATGAATCTGAAGAACAACTTTTTGAAAGATTTTCACCTTTCAAAAATGCATTTACTCTTCTACCTGTCCCAAATATATCTTCAATGGATAATACTGGCATCTTTGGAAATGCTTATGATAATGAAGATGTGGATGCAGAGGTTGTTATGAAAAATGTAATTTCATATATTCAAGTGCCTGATTTACTTCTTTCGACATATTTCATAAAGATCATCCTGAGATCAATGATTGGAAGTCTAAAAAACACCTGTACAGACAAGAAATGACTAAAGATAACTGAGAACATGGTTTGTTTTCCTCAGTTCACCAAGGTTAGGAGAATAAATCTCAAGATTTTTAGTATTGTCTGTTGCCTGTTTCTTATCTCAAATGGAACCCAAGAAACCAGTTCAAGCCTTAAAATATCCAAGCTGGGTAGAAGCAATGCAGGACGAGCTTCTATAATTTAAACTGCTAAAAGTTTGGACCTTAGTTGATTTACCTAGAGACAAATAGGCAATTGGTACTAAATGGGTTTTTAGAATAAGAAGGATGAAAGAGCTAGTGTGTGAAGAATAAGCTAGAACTGGTCTGCTCAGGGGTCATATTCAAGAGAAGGTATATATTATGATGAAAGTCTTTGCCACCGTTGCAAGGATTAATGCCATACGATTATTCTGGATTATGCTTCCTTTAAAGATTTTTGTAGTCTAACCAAATGGATGTGAGAGTGCTTTTCTTTAGCTGAAAGATAGAAGAGGAGGTGTATGTCTGTCACCTCCTGTTTTGAGATCTACATTTCCAGATAAAGTCTACAAGGTAAAAAGGCTCTCTATGGACTACATTAGGCCCCAAGAGCATGGTATGAGACATTGTCAACTTACTTGCTGGACAATGGTTTTCACGGGGTCCCCCATATGATAAAAACTTTGTTCATTAAAAGACATAAAGATGATATCCTGCTAGTACAAGTTTATGTTGATGATATCATCTTTGGATCAACCAAGAAAGAAATGAGTAAGGAATTTGAAAAGCTAATGCATGATAAGCTCCAAATGAGTTCTATGGGAGAACTTTCTTTCTTTTTGGAAACAGAAGAGTGATGGGATATTTATCAGCCAAGATAAATATGTGGCTGAGATTTTGAAAAAGTTTGATTTTACCTTAGAAAGACAGCAAGCATCTCTAGAGACCAAACAAGCATTAATAAAAGATGAAGAAGTTGAGGATGTGGATGTTCACTTATATAGATCAATGATTGGATCATTGATGTACTTAACAGCTTCTAGACCAGACATAATGTTTGCTGTTTGTGCTTGTGCAAGGTTCCAAGTTACTCCAAAAACTTCACACTTTAATGTTGTGAAGAGGATCTTTAGATACTTAAAAGGCCAACCTAAATTGGGCCTTTGGTATCCTAGAGATTCACCATTTGACTTAGAAGCTTTTTTTCTGATAGTGACTATGCTAGAGCTAGTCTTGACAGGAAATCTACAACAGGAGGTTGTCAATTTCTTGGCAAGAGATTGATTTCATGGCAATGTAAGAAGCAGACTATAGTAGCCAACTCAACAACTGAAGCAGAATATGTTGCTGCTGCTAACTGCTGTGGACAGGTGTTATGGATCCAAAATCAGATGCTTGACTTTAGATTCAATTTCATGAACACCAAAATCTACATTGATAATGAAAGTACAATATGTATTTGTGGAAGATTTAGTGTTTCACTCAAAACTCAAGCACATAGAGATTAAGGCAACCCATTTTTATCAGAGGATTCATATGAGAAGAAGTTGATACAAGTGATCAAGATTCACACAGACCAAAATGTTGCAGATCTTCTCACAAAAGCTTTTGATGCTAGCAGGTTTAACTTCTATTTTTTTTTTTTTTATATGCTCGCATTGGATTACTCAATCTTTGAGGCTTAACAGTTCTTAACTTTTAATCATGGATTATGCATAAATATGGATCCTTATGAATTCTTACATGTCTATTGTTTTTCTAGTAGGCTTGTTGATGAATAGAGGCATGTTGGGGCTGGATAATTATTGTAGATAGAGTAAAACTGCTAGGTGAATTGTTAATACTAATATGTATATTAGTACTGCTAGTTATACTTAAGACTGTTGGTTAAAACTGTTAGTCATAATTAATACTGCTAAACAAGAAAAGACTTTGGAGTGTGTCTTTTTGGTTTTGGACTAACATTTGCAGGATAAGCATATTGAGTTTCTGGTATTGAATGAGGGGGATATATTGTCATTATGCAGTTCCAGAAGTTAATGAAAAGGACCATGAAAAATTCAAAACACAAGTGTCGTAATGTGTCAAACCATAGGCAAATCAAAAGAGTTGGACAACATGATCCCAGTCTAGTGGTCCCTCTTGAAAAAGTTTAGTGATGAGGCTGTCATAAGGAGTTGGGTGGACTGAATTGGAAAGGGTGCCACTTCTTGCTTCTAGCTTAGAAGCAGAGCAGGACAGTGGTAACATAAATTAAGACCCGATCCATGGCAACACTTAATGAGCCAAGTTCTTATGGAATTGGTTCAGGTAGTGGTCCCAGGTGCCACGATACCATATTAGGGGATGTAGATGCTTAAACTAGGTTTGAGATTACATCTAAACAGTTCAATGATCCACCTCTCTCAAAAGTTAACACACTTAGAAGTGGGGAGGACAGTATGCAACTTATGGAATTGATGACACATTGTACAAAATTGTCTACATTAGTGAGCTTAAAAATAGAAAAAGAGATGTGAGCATAAAAACAGAAATGAGTGATTATGTGAGCAAAAAGAATTGAGAGATAATATGAGCATAAAAACAGAAAGAGAGCTTGTGAGAATCAACTTTGATGATGAAAATTGCTTTTTGGAATGAAATTTGGGTAATTACTAGTGTATTAAAATTTAATGCTGCTCAGCTTCAACTTAATGCTGCTAAGCTTAAGTTAATGCTGTTAGGCTTAAATTAATGCTGCCTGTATTTGTTTATGCTGCCAGGTTTAACTTACTGTTGTCGGTTTAAGTTATGTGTTACTCATCAATTAGTGCTGCCCAGTTCAAGTTCCTGCTGCTGAGGGTGATTCTATAAATACTTCGATTAAGAGTTTCATTCGATTCTTTATTTGATTTCAATCATTTAAACACTCTCTAACCATAAACCCTAACTCAATTTTCATCTTTGATCATCAAAATCATCATTATGTCGAGCCCTAAGTTTGCTAAAACGTACAATGTGGTTGCGTTCTTAGAAAATCCTGGAGAAAGTGATGGTTTGCAGAGATTATTGATTTCTTGAAAGCAAGTTCTGTTCATTATGCTTTAACTGTCAATCCAACTATCTACACATCTTGTATTGAACAGTTTTGGGCAACAGCAAAGGTCAAAACGGTTAATGATGTACGTCAGATACAAGCCCTAATTGATAAAAAGAAGCTAATCATCACGGAGTCAAGCATTAGGAGTGATTTTCACTTGGAAGATGCAGGAGGTACTGATTGCTTGCCAACTGCTACTATTTTTGAAGAACTAGCATGAATGGGCTTGGAGACATGTCACATCACAAGAAGATTTATGTTAATCCCTCTCACACAAAGAAATTTTTTGCTAACATGAAGAGAGAAGGAAATGATTTTTTTTGGGAGAATAAAACACCCTCTATTTTGATATATGATGGTTTAAGCTTCTGAAGAAGTGGGTGAGGATTCAGACCATCCAACTGATTCCAATCAAACACCCATTGTTGATCAACCATCTACATCCTCTCAACCCAAGTAGAAACAAAAGTCTAAGAGGAAATAGAGGAAGGAAGCAGAAGTTGCTCATGATGAGACAGAGCATGAGGAAAGTGTACCTACACCTTCCAATGATCCACTACCCAATGGTGAGGATAGCATGCAACTTAATGATTTGATGGTTTTATGTACCAAATTGCAAAAACAGGTTCTTGACTTGGAAAAGGCTAAATCTGATCAAGCTATTAAGATTGTTAGTCTCAAGAAGAGGGTAGATAAGCTAGAAAAGAGGAGAAAGTCAAACGAGGGCTTAAAGATTAAAGAATTTGGTGCGCCAGGAAAAATTGAATCCTCTATTATAGTTTGGGTGCTTAGGAGGTGCATCTAACAGGGGAGGGAGAATGGAAGATATTGATGTTTTAATAGATGCTGAGGCAAACTCTAGTTAATGAAACTCGGAAAGGGGACGGATGAAGACTTAATGTTTGATACTGGAGTTCTGGATGATGATGAGGTGTTTGTGGAGGTTAAAACTGTTGAGAAAGAAGAGTAGTACAAAGACTGGTGAAGCAGTTACTACTGCTGGTGTTGAAGATAGTGCTGCTCCTACAATTCCTACAACAGTTGAAGTAGTTACTACTGCTGGTGTTGATGATAGTGCTGCTCCTATAATTCCTACAACTGTTGAAGAAACTTTGGCTCAGACTTTAATGGAAATTAAGGCAGCCAAACCTAAAGCAAAGGGAATTGTTTTTCATGATCTCGAAAAGCAAGTATCCAAACCAACAATTTCTGTCACACAACCTTCAATCAAAGACAAAGGAAAAAGGCATCATACAAGAGCCCGAGAGACCTTTGACAAAGAAAGATCAAGTTGCTCTTGATGAAGATCTGGCAAGAAATATTCAAGCTCAGTTGGATGCTAAAATCATAGAAGAAGAAAGGTTTGAAAGGCAAAAGCAAGAAGAAGCCAACATAGCATTGATTGAATCATGGGAAAGTACACAGGCTATGATGGAGGCTGATAGATTACTGGCTGAGAGACTTCAAACAAGAGAAAGAGAGGAGTTGACAGATGAAGAAAAAGGAAAATTGTTTATGGAACTCATGGAGAAAAGAAGAAAACATTTTGCTGCACTAAGAGCACAAGAAAAGAGAAACAGATCTCCTACCAAGGCACAAAAGAGAAGTCAAATGTCTACCTATCTTAAGCACATGGGTGGATACAAACACAAACAGCTAATTGGAAAGAGCTATGATGAAATTCAAAAGCTGTTTGACAAAGAGATGAAGAGGGTAAATACCTGAGGCACAAGAAAGCAATGACAAGAAGGTCAAAAAGGTATTGAGGAGAAAGCTAAAAGCAGCAGAAAGAAGAGTCTTGGTAAGAAAAGAGCAGTTACATAGCATCAACAAGAATCTCCAAAGAGACAAAAACCGGAGGATGATAAAGAAACTGATGGAGATTGATAGAAGTTGAAGCAAGATGTACAGCTGGAATTGGAAAAAAGCATTTGGTGATTAAAAATGATGATGATATAGCAATTGATGCTATACCACTTGCTACCAAACCACCTATAATTGTTGAATACAAGCTTCTTAAAGAAGGAATAATGGTGCATTTTCAATTGATCAGAGCAAATGGAAGTTCCAAGAGATATTCTTCAATGATTAGGATGCTTTAAAATATTGACAGAGAAGACTTAGAGACTCTTTGGAAGTTAGTCAAAACAAAGCATGGCGATTTAAGACCTGAAGATGAACATGAAAGAGTGCTGTGAGGAGTTTTTAAAGGTCATGTTTGAATAGAACATCATAATGTAAAGTTGGAGAGTCTAAATAGGTTAGATACTTTGGTGTTTGGAAAGTGTTTGATTCATGTGGATGTGCACTTTGAAAGGTTTGGAAATGTGCACATCTTCTGTTAGTTGAAAAAGAGTATCCCCTCACACCAATACAATCACCAATAGCGAATCAAGAACTTCAACAATGATCATTTTTGTGATGTGCTATCATGCTTCAAGCTTATGGTTAAAAACAAACAAAGTGGGTCAATAAAAGGTTTGAATGTATCCTCCTGAGTATGTTGAATACTTTTGATGAAGAAACTTGAAGATTTAGTAGATGAACATCAAGTTTAGGGGAGGATTGTTTGGGACTTAAAAGACTTCAAGGATTCTTACTACTGCTTAGTTTGTGCTGCTGGTTATAAAGATACAACTGCTGTTGAATTACAACTGCTAGAAGACTTACAGCTGTCAAGAGGATAAAGACGGATTAAAGAGATGAAGATAAGTATTAAGTTATTTTTGTAAAAGATATGTATAACTTATTTGATTAAGAGATTACGTTTATTTATAGAAAAGATCATGATAAGTTAGGTATGTATTGTAAACCGTGTAGGACTCCTTGATGTATGAAAGGGGATCCTAGGGTATAGAAAGATATAAGTTTTCTATCATAGTTTTCCATGGAAAATGATCCTCTAAAGTTATGGTCAAACATGATTGATCATGTTAAGTTTATTGTGAGTGAAAATAAATAAGTGGGCCCATGATTTTTATTAAAAGAAAAAGTTTTATACAATTAACTAATTTATGATTGGTGAACATGATGTATCATGTTTGACTCAACTTTAGAGGATTCTAATCCATTTTCCATAGAGTTCACAGCTTCAAGGTTGTAAACCCTATCACTAAGTTAGAGTGATCGTATTAATATATATTGAAGCTTATTGTGTTGATTATATCTTTGTGTCAAAACATACTTTACTGTTTCATTGAGAATACTTCTTAGTGATATAAACTAGATTCCGCATAGTTTATATCATTCAATCAAAGTTTCATTCTTAGTATTTTTGGATTTATCTAAGGGTACTAAACCTTACAAGCTAAGGAGTTAAAGATCTATTCATTGGGATCAACATTCAGGTCTTGTATCACCATGCTTTGTCTTGACCAATTTCCAAAGAGCCTGCAAATCTTCTCTGTCAATGCCTTGAAGCATCCTAATCATTGAAGTATATCTCTTGGAACTTCCATCTGTACTTATCAACTGATAATGTACCATTATTCCTTTCTATAGTCAGCTTGCTTTCATCAATCACTAGTTGGTGGTAGCATAGAGGTATATCATCAATTGCTATATGCATCATCTTTGACTATCACAATGCTTTTTACAGCTCGCTGCATCAATCTTCTTCAATTCTCACTTCATCTAATCTCATGTCATGTCCTCATTTTTGTTCTTTGAAGATTTCTGTGTTATTGCTTCATTCCTGCTATTTTGCCTACAAGCCTCTTCTTTCTGCTGCCTTAGCTTTCTCTTCACTACCTTTATGCTTTCTTAGAATTATCAATTTTTAGTTCATTCCTACTGTTCTTTAGAACGTTCTTCTGTTTCCTTTTCTTTTTTTGACTTCTCAGAATCCCAGGAATAAAAAGTATTTCTCTCCTCATTTCATTATCAAATAACTTTTAGATCTCCTCATTGCTCTTGCTCTTCAACTGATTATGCTTATATCTACCCATGTTTTTGAGATAGGTAGACATTTGATTCCTCTTTTGAGCTTTAGTTGGTGGCTTTCTTCTTTTCTCTTCAGCTCTAAGCTTTGCAAAGTGTTTCTTTCTTTTGTTCATAAGCTCTACAAATAGTCTTGATCTTTCTTCAATAGTTATCTCTCCTTGTTCTTCTGTTTGTAGCCTCTGAGCTAACTCAAAATCTGCCTCCATCATAGCTTGTGTATTATCCCATGACTCAATCAAAGCTATGTTGGCTTCTTCTTTTTTTTTCCTTGCAAGCCTTTCTTCTTCTATAAGTTCAGCCTCCAACTGAGCTTGAAGACTTCTTGCCAAATTTTCATCAACTTAGAGGAACTTCAGGCTCAATCATGATTGCTTTGCCTTTGTCTTTAATCATTGAAGGTTGTGATTCTTGTGGAGTTCTGAATTCACTTGGCTCCTATACTAAACCCTCTAGCCATGGCTCTTGTAGTTGTTGTTGTTGTAGCAACAACTTTAGGTTTAGCTGCTTTAATTTGAATAAGTGTCTAAGCCAAAGTTATTTCTTCAATAGTTGGTGAGCAGCACTATCTTCAACACTTGTATCTACCTCTCTTTCCTTTGCACTCTGCTCCTGTTTCTCACCAACTGGCATATCCACATTTACTTCATCACTATAAAGATCATTTATATCAAACATTCCTTCATTATCTGACCTCCCCTGGGTATCATTAACTAAAGAAACATCAGCATTCTTATCAATGTCTTCAATACTCCTCCCCTGTTTGGATGCATCTTCATGATTACCCAAACTGTCTTTGTCCTCAGGGGATTCAACTCTTCCAGATATACCAACTTTCCTTAGTCTTTTTAATCCTGTAGTTCTTGATTTCTTTTTCCTTTCTAAAACCTGGACCCTTTTCTTTAAATCAACAATCGCCTTTGCTTGAGCATCCTTTGCCTTCTTTAAATCAAGAACCTATTTTTGCAAGTTAGTACATAAAATCATCAATTCAGATAGTTGCATGCTATCCTCACCACTAAGAGGTGGATCATTGGAAGGTGTAGGAACACTATCATCTTGTTGTGTCTCTTCTTGAGTAACTGCAGTGTCCTTCCTTTGTTTCTTCCTGGATTGTTTCTTTTAAGATCTAGAGGATGATGGTTGTGTAGTAATGGGTATCTGGTTAGAATCAATAGGAATGCCTGAATCTACACCCTCATCTTTATTAGGTTGAACCATCATTGTTTCAAACAAAGGTGTTACTCTTCCAGAAAAATCCTTTCCTTCTCTCCTCATATTGGCAAAGATTTTCTTTGTGTGGGAGGGGTTAACATGAATCTTTTGGATGTGACATATCACCAAGCTATTGATTAATGAAAACTTATTAGAATCGTGGATTCAATTAAAACTTGACCCCTCCATCTAAGTGTTTCACCATAGCATCAAAAAACGTAACTTAGACAGATTAAATTTTTGGTTTGTGGCCAAACATATGATTAAAGAAGCCATTGTACTACTGAATTCATTCCATGCAGTGTTTGGCACTAAGGGCATTTGGGTAATGGTATGAATGAACGAACTTGTTTTGTGGAGAAAGAAAGCTTTATTAAAAGTAAGCTTTTGAGAAGGTTTTTCATACCCCATTTGTGCCAGTTCTTCAAAAATTATAGCAGTTGGCAAACAATCAGTACCTCCTGCATCTTCCAAGTAAAGATCACTTCTAATGCTTGATTATGTGATGATCACCTTCTTCTTTCATTTAAGGCTTGTAACTGACGTTCCACCATAATAAGTGTTTGCCTTTGTCGGTTGCCCAAAACTGTTGAAGGCAAGATGTGTTGAGATAGGAATGACATGTTCAAGCTAACAAATCTGATTAGCATTCAAAAAAATCAATAATCTCATGAAACCCATTACTTTCATTGGGTTTTTCCAAGAATGTGACCATGTTGTGAGTATTAGCAAAAGTTAGGGTTGACATTGTGTTGTGTTTTGATGATCAAAGATGAAATTGAGTTAGGGTTTATGGTTAGAGAGTGTTTGAATGATTGAAATCGAATAAAGAATCAAATGAAACCCTGAATCAAAGTATTTATAGAATCACCCTCAGCAGCATTAACTTGAACTGGCAGCACTAAATTAGACCTAGCAATAGTAACTTAAACTGACAGCACTATGTTATGCCTAACAGTAGTAAGTAACCCCAATAACCTAAGACTAACAACATTAAGTTTAAGGTACCAGCACTAACTTTAATTTGGTTCTTCTTACAAGCTCTCTTTCTGTTTTTATGCTCACAATATCTCTCAATTCTTTTTGCTCACATAATCACTCATTTTTGTTTTTATTCACATATCTCTCTTTCTATTTTTTAAGCTTACTTAATCTCTCATTTCCTTTGGCTCACCAAATCACTCTGTCTGTTTTTATTTGATAGTTGTGTACAAAGTTCCATCAATTCCAATAGTTTTATACTGTCCTCCCCACTTCCAAGTGTGTAACCTCTTGAGAGAGGTGGATCATTGGACTATTTAGATGTAGTCTCAAACCTAGTTTGAGAATCCACATCCCCCAATATGGTATTTTGGCACCTGGGACCACTACCTGAACCAATTCCCTAAGGACTTGATCCTTTTAGTGTTGACATGGTATTGGTCATATTTGATGTTACCACTGTTCATGCTCTGCTTCTAAGCTAGAAGCAGTAGTGGCAGCCCTTTTTATCTGGTTCACCAACTCTTATGGACAACTCATCACAAACCTTTATGGGGGACCACTAGACTGATGGTATCTGGTGTCTGACCTTTTTTGACATGCCTAGATGTTTTTGATTCTTTTTAACACACTTTTGATTATTAACAGATCCTTTCCATCATGTTTTGGGAAATATTGACAATAAGTATCCTCCCTCACATACATTGCATTCAAGGGATATGAATTTGCTCAAAAAGTTTGTTACTTGGCTCTTCTTGTCTTCCCAAACATAAATTATCTTTTGCTGGCGTTTGTAATTTTTTGCCTAGTTGTATTAACTGTTGTTAACTGTATTAACTCATGTCTTCAATAAATTATACAACAAAATGCCTCTATTCTCATAAGACACTAGAAAGACTAGATAGACATGTGAGAATTCATGAGGATCCATATTTATGCATAACCCATGAATAAAAGTTAAAAACTATTATCCAAAACATGAAGTTTCACTCAACCAATTCTTCAGAGGTGAAGCATTTAACTCGGGTTTCAGATGCTTTACTCTGCCAGATGTTAGTCAATATCAAAAAATACACAATCCAAAGCAAGTTATTTTGCTTTTTATGTTGTAAGTATGACCAAGATGTTTTAAACAAGTAGTCTTAAAGTATAAACTTGCAGTACTAATTATACGTAGCAGTATTATATTGAACAAGTCTAACTAGTACTAATCATTACAAACTTTTACAAAAACATAAAGAGATATAAACATTAAGGATTAAGCATTCCAATACTTGAGACCAAGTACTGAAACCTTCCAGCATTTGTATTAACTTTTTAGCATTGCAATCTCTTATAAAATGATGTCTAATCTCTATATGTTTTGTTTTAGAATGTTGAACAGGATTTTCAATAATGCAAATAGTATTATTATTGTCAATATTAATGACAGTATTCATGATATTGTACCCATAATCCAGCAATTGATTCTGAATCCAGAGTACTTGTCCACAACAACTAGCAACAGCCACATATTCAGCTTTGATTATAGAGGTGGCAACCACAGTTTGTTTCTTACACTGCCATGTGTTAGGTCTTGAATTCAGGATTAATAAGCAATAGAGTGTTTAGTCTAGAGAGAGAAAGATTAGAAAGTAGAGAGAGAAAGAGGGAGGAGGAGGATTAGAGAAAAGATAAAATAAGATTAATAGAACACACACAAGACACACCTCACAAATGAGGTGGTGGTGGGGTATTTATACCCATTTACAAGAATGAGCATGGAGCTCTTCTCTTTTAGACTTTAACTATTTATCGGGTCTCGTGACTTTATTTTAGTCACGAACCTTTCACCTAACTATTTACCAATATTATTTCTCTATTTTTAAAGTTTTATTCTAACAGATCGTCACTTTTAGCAATCCTAAACAATATTCCCCAAGGACGTTCATTGAGATCTGGTTTGATTGCATTAATGATATCATTTTTATTATACGTAATATAACCCCCATATTTTCATTCAACCTATTTTCAACTAAAAAAATTCCCTTCCGTTACAATTGGTTTGATCATAGTTTAAAATAGGTAGATGAAAAATTATTGGGTTGTTAATATTACGTTTAAGGAAAATGATGATCAATTAATGCAATCAAAAACAGATCTCAGTGATCGTTCCCTTGGGGGGAAGATTGTTTAGGATTGATAAAAGTGGACGATCTTTATAGAGATAAAAATCTGTGTAATAATGAATAGGAGAAATAATATGTGTTATTAGTTAGGTGACTAAGGTTCGTGACCTAAATAAGTCACGAGAACACTGATAAATAGTTAAATGCTAAAAGAGATGAGCTTCATGCTCTTTCTTGTAAAATCGGGTATATAAAATACCCCACCAAAACACCTCATTTGTGAGGTTTCTATCTTCTGTGTCTTGGTGTGTTCTCTTTAATCTCATTTTATCTTTTCTTTATAATCCTCTTCCTCCCTCTTTCTCTTCTACTTTCTAATCTTGTCTCTCTCTAGACTAAGCACTCTATTGGCTTATTAATCTGCATTCAGACCTAACAATGGCAGTGTAAGAAACAAAATGTTGTTGCCACCTCTACAACATAAAGCTGAATAGTGGCTGTTGCTAGTTATTGTGGACAAGTACTTGATTTCAGAATCTATTGTTGGATTATGGGTACTATTTATGATTTACTGTCATTAATATGACAATAACTAGTACGATTTGCATTATTGAAAATTCCTGTTCAAATTCTAAAACCAAAACATATGGATTAGACATCCATTTTTAAGAGATTGCAATGCTTAAAAAGTAATTACAACATGCGGGAAGAGTTTCAGTACTTGGTCTCAAGTATTGGAATGCTTAATCCTTAATGTTTATATCTCTTTATGTTTTTGTAAAAGTTTTGTAAATGATTAGTACTGTTAGTCTTGTCAATTAATACTGCTAAGTATAATTAGTACTGCTAGTTATACTTAAGACTACTTGTTAAAACTATTGGTCATACTTACTACTATCAAAAAGAAAATACTTTGGATTGTGTATTTTTTGATATGGACTAACATTTGCAGGTAAAGCATATTGAATACCTGATGTTGAATGCTTCACCTCTGAAGAAATGTTTAAGAGGAAGTTAATGTTTTGGATAATAGTTTTTAACTTTTATTCATAAGTTATGCATAAATATGGATCCTCATGAATTCTCACATGTCTATCTAGTCTTTTCTAGTGTGCTTGTGATGAATAGAGGCATGTTGTTGTATAATTATTGAAGACAGAGTTAATACTGTTAGACATCAGTTAATACTACTAGGCAAAAAATTACTACTGCCAGGCAAAAGTTAATGTTGTTGGGATGGCATGAGCGCCAAAGTTACAACTGTTGAGCAAATTCTTATCCCTTGAAGCATTGTTTGAGGGGAGGATACTTATGTCAATATTCAAAGCATGGATGGAAGGATATGTAATATCAAAAGTGTGTTAGAAAGAATCAAAAACATCTAGGCATGTCAAAAGAGGTCGGGACACCAAGATACCTCAGTCTAGTGGTCCCCCTGAAAAAGGTTGGTGATGAAGCTGTCCATAAGGAGTTGGGTGTGACAGAATTAAAAAGGGCTTTGCCATACTGTTCTAGCTTAGAAGCAGAACAAAATAGTGGTAACATCAAATAAGACCCAATCCATGGCAACACTTAATGGATCAAGTCCTTAGAAAATTCATTCAGGTAGTGTTCCCAGGTGCCAAGATACCATATTAGGGGATGTGGATGCTCAAACTAGGTTTGAGACTACATCTAAACAGTCTAATGATCCACCTCTCTCAAGAGGTTACACACTTGGAAGTGGGAAGGACAGTATGAAACTTTTGGAATTGATGGAACTGTGTATAAAACTGTCAAATAAAAAAGAAAAGAGTGATTTGGTGAGCCAAAAGAAATGAGAGATTAAGTGAGCTTAAAAAAATAGAAAGAGAGATATGTGAATAAAAACAAAAATGAGTGATTATGTGAGCAAAAGAATTGAGAGATATTGTGAGCATAAAAACAGAAAGAGTGCTTATGAGAAGAATCAATTACAATGATAGAAGTCCTTTTTTGAAAGAAATTAGAGTTAGTGTTGGTAACTTAAAACTTAATGCTTGTTAGTCTACTAGGTTTTTTGGGTTACTTAATTAAATGTTAGGCATAACCATTCGTGCTGTACTCAGTTCAAGTTAATGCTGCTAGCCTAATTTAAGTGCCTGAGCTGTTCAGTTAATGCTACTAAGGGTGATTCTATAATACTTCGATTTCAGGGTCTTCATTCGATTCTTTATTCGATTTGCAATCATTAAAACCTCTCTAACATAAACCCTAACTCAATTTCATGCTTATGATCATCAAAACACAATACTAATGTCACCTAACTTTTGCTGATACTCACAACATTGGTCCACATGCTGGAAAAACACCAATCGAAAAGTGATGGGTTTCATGAGATTATTGATTTTTTTGAATGCTAATCAGATTTGTTATGCTTTGACTGTCAATCCTATCATCTACACATCTTGCATTCAACAGTTTTGGGCAACGACAAAGGCAAACACTATTAATGGTGAACGTCAGTTACAAGCCTTAATTGATAAGAAGAAGGTGATCATCACATAATCAAGCATTAGAAGTGATCTTTACTTGGAAGATGCAGGAGGTACTGATTGTTTGCCAACTGCTATAATTTTTGAAGAACTGGCACAAATGGGGTATGAAAAACCTTCTCAAAAAGCTTACATTTTATAAAGCCTTCTTATATCCACAATAAAAAGTCTTCATTTCATACCATTTACCCAATGCCTTAGTGCCAAATCCACTACATGGAATGAATTCAGTAGTACAATGGCTTCTTTAATCATATGTTTGGCTACAAACGAAAAATTTAATCTGTCTAAGTACATTTTTGATGTTATGGTGAAACACTTAGATGGAGGGGTTAAGTTTTTAATGTATCCACGATTTCTACAAGTTTTCATTAATCAATAGCTTGGTGATATGTCACAACACAAGAAGTTTCATGTTAACCTTCCCACACAAAGAAAAATCTTTGCAATATGAGGAGAGGAAGGAAACAAGGATTTTTCGGGAAGAGTAAACTCATTTGTTTGAAAACAATGATGGTTTCACTAATCAAGATGAGGGGGGTAGATTTAGCATTCCTACTTGGTCAACCAGATACCCTACTACACTAACCATCTTCAATCTAGTTATTAAAGAAACAATCCAGGCAGGACAACAAAGGAAGGACACTGCATTTTCTCAAGAGGAGACACAACAAGATGGACAGTTGTCCTAAACCTTCCAATGATCCACTCTTATGGTCGAGGGATAGCATGCAACTATCTGAATTGATGATTTTATGTTACTAATAAATAAAAAAATAACTTGCAAAAAAAAAATAGGTTCTTGATTTAAAGAAGGGCAAAGGATGCTCAGCAATGGGAGATTGCTGATTTAAGGAAAAGGGTCTTAGGTGTTAGAAAGGAAAAATAAATTCAATTATCCTTAGGATTAAAAAAGACTAAGGAAAGTTGGTATGTCTAGATGAGTTGAATCTCTTGAGGATTGGATAAAAGACGTTTGGGTGCTCATGAAGATGCATCCAAACCAAGGAGGGTATTGAAGTCATTTGATATGAATGATGATGTTTCTTTAGTTAATAAATACCCACGGTGAGGGAGATAATGAAGGGAAGTTTGATATAAATGATTTATATGTGATGAAGTAAATGTGATATGCCAGTTGGTGAGAAACAATGAGCAGAGGGGCAAGGAAAATAGAGGTAGATACTAGTGTTGAAGATAGTGTTGCTCCTACAACTATTGAAGAAATAACTTTGGCTTAGACACTTATTCAAATTAAAGCAGCTAAACCTAAAGTTGTTGCTACAACAACAACAACTACAAGAGCCAAGGCTAGAGGGGTTGTAGTATAGGAGCCAAGTGAATTCAGAACTCCACAAGAATCACCATCTCTTCAATGATTAACGTCAAAGGCAAAGCAATCTGGATCTTGAGCCTAAGTTCCTCTAAGTTGTATGAAAAATTTGACAAGAAGTTCTTCAACGCTAGTTGGGGCTGAATTATAGAAGAAGAACGGCTTGAAAAAGGAAAAAAAAGAGAAGCCAACATAGCTTTGATTGAGTCTTGGGATTTAAGACACAAGCTATGATGGAAAGGCAGATTTGAGTTAGCTCATCAGGCTACAAACAGATAGAACAAGGAAAGTAAACTATTGAAGAAAGATTCAAGACTATTTGTAGAGCTTATGAACAAAAGAAAGAAACACTTTGCAATGCTTAGAGCTGAAGAGAAAAGAAGGAAAGCCACCAACTAAAGCTCAAATGAGGATCAATGTCTACTATCTCAAAAACATGTGGTTAGGAATATGCATAATCAGTTGGAAGAGCAAGAGCAAAATGATGGAGATCTAAAACGTTATTTGATAATGAAATTGGAGGAGAGTAAATACTTTTATTCTATGGATTCTATGAGGAAGTAAAAAAAGAACAAAAAGAAACAGCAAGAAAGTTCTAAAGGAACGAGGATGAACTAAAATTTGATAATTCTAAGAAAGCTTAAGTAGTGAAGAGAAGCTAAAGCAGCAGAAAGAAGATGCTTGGTAGGAAAATAGCAGGGAAAGAGCAACAACAAGAATCTTCAAAGAAACAAAGAATGGAGGATGACAAAGAGATAGATGAAGTTGAAGAAGTTGAAGAAGTTGATGAAGCTGAGCTGAAAAAGCATTTGGTGATAGTCAAGATGTGATTATAGCAATTTGATGATATACACTATGCTACCAAACAATGAGTGATTGTTTTGATTGCAAGCTTCTTAAAGAAGGAATAATGGTACATTATCAGTTGATAAGGCCGACGGGAAGTTCCAAAGAGATATACCACTTCCAATGTTTAGGGATGCTTCAAGGCATTGACAGAGATGATTTGCAGGCTCTTTGGAAATTGGTCAGACAAGCATGGTGATACAAGACCTGAATGTTGATCCAATGAATAGATCTTTAACTCCTTAGTCTGTTTAGGTTAGTACCTTAGAATAAATCCATAAAATACTAAGCATAATAAACTTTGAACTGAATGATATAAACTATTGCGGAATCTAGTTTTTATACTAAGAAGTATTCTCAATGGAAACAGTTAAGTATGTTTTGACACAAAGTTATTATTCAACACAATAAGCTTCAATATATTTTAATACGATCACCTCTAACTTAGTGATTGGGTTTTACAACTTGAGCTGATGAAACTCTATGGAAAATGGTAATTAGAATCTTCTAAAGTGAGTCAAACATGATACATCATGTTCACCATCAAAATTAGTTTAATTGTAATAAAACTTTTCTTTTAATAAAATCCATGGGCCCACTTATTTATTTTCACTCACAATAAAACTTATACCATGATCAATCATTGTTTGACAATAACTTTAGAGGATCATTTTCCATGAACTATGTGATAGGAATACTTATTTCTTTCTTTACCCTAGGATACCTTTCATACATCAAGGTGTCATACACGGTTTACTAATACATTACCTAACTTATCATGGATCTTTTTCTATAATAAACGTAATCTCTTAATCAAAATAAGTTATACACTATCTTTTACAAAACTAACTTATACTTATTTCATCTCTTTAATCAGTCTTTATCCTTTTGCAGCGTGTAGTCTTCTAGCAGTTGTTAAATCAACAGCAGTTGTATTCTTTAATAACCAGCAGCACAAACTAAGCAGTAGTAAGAATCCTTGAAGTCTTTTAAGTCCCAAACAATCCTCCCCTAAACTTGATGTTCATCTACTAAATCTTCAAGTTTCTTCATCAAAAGTATTCAACATACTCAGGAGGATACATTCAAACCTTTTATTGACCACTTTGTTGTTTTACCATAAGCTTGAGCAGTTGATAGCACATCTCATTAAAATGATCAGTTTGAAGTTTCTTGTTTAGCATATTGGTGATTGTTATAGGTGTAAGGGAATATCTCTTTTCAACTAACATGAAGATGTGCACATTTCCAAACCTTACAAAGTGCACTCCACATGAATCATATAATTCCCAAACAGTCACTATATAACCTTGTAGATCTCTCCATACTTTACTTCTAATGTCTGGTTCAAACATGACTTTAAAATCTCCCCACGACACTCTTTCATGTTCATCTTCAGGTCTTAAATCACCATGCTTTGTTTTGACTAACTTCCAAAGAGTCTGCAAATCTTCTCTGTCAATACCCTAAAGCATTCTAATCATTGAAGAATATCTCTTGGAGCTTCCATCTGCTTCATCATTGAAAAAAATGCCACCATTATTCCTTCTTTATAGACGCTTGTATATAAAACAATATCATAGGTGGTTGGGTTAGCAAGTGGTATAGCATCAATTGCTATATCATCATCCTTTTTAATCACCAAATGCTTTTTCAATTCAGCTGTATCATCTGCTTCAACTTCTTCATGCTCATCAGTTTCTTTATCATCCTCTAGTTTTTGTCTCTTTGGAGATTCTTGTTGATGCTCTTTTACTGCTCTTTTCTTACCAAGACTCTTCTTTCTGCTGCTTTTAGCTTTCTCCTCACTACCTTCTACCTTCTTTTCATTGCTTTCTTGTGCCTCTGAACTCATAGCCACAAAGGTATTTACCCTCTTCATCTCTTTGTCAAACAGCTTTTGAATTTCATCATAGCTCTTTCCCATTAGCTGTTTGTGTTTGTATCCACCCATGTGCTTAAGATAGGTAGACATTTGACTTCTCTTTTATGCCTTGGTAGGAGGTCTGTTTCTCTTTTCTTGTGCTCTTAGTGCAGCAAAATGTTTTCTTCTTTTCTCCATGAGTTCCATAAACAATTTTCCTTTTTCTTCATCTGTCAACTCCTCTCTTTCTCTTGTTTGGAGTCTCTCAGCCAGTAATCTATCAGCCTCCATCATAGCTTGTGTATTTTCCCATGATTCAATCAATGCTATGTTGGCTTCTTCTTGCTTTTGCCTTTCAAGCCTTTCTTCTTCTATGATTTCAGCATCCAACTGAGCTAGAATATTTCTTGCCAAATCTTCATCAAGAGTAACTTGATCTTTCTTTATTAAAGGTCTCTCAGGCTCTTGCATGATGCCTTTTCCTTTGTCTTTGATTGAGGGTTGTGTGACAGAAACTGTTGGTTTGGATACATGCTTTTCCAGATCATGAAAAACAATTCCCTTTGCCTTGGGTTTGGTTACCTTGATTTCCATTAAAGTCTGAGCCAAAGTTTCTTCAACTGTTGTTGGAATTGTAGGAGCAGCACTATCTTCAACATCAGCAGTAGTAACTGCTTCAACTGTTGTACGAATTGTAAGAGCAGCACTATCTTCAACACCAGCAGTAGTAACTGCTTCACCAGTCTTTGTACTCTGCTCTTCTTTCTCAACAGTTGTAACATCCACAAACACCTCATCATCATCTAGAACTGTATAAACATTAAGTTCTTCATCCTTCCTTTCCGAGTTTCATTAACTAGAGTTGCCTCAGCATCTACATCAATATCTTCAATTATCCTCCCTTGTTTAGATGCATCCTCCTGAGCACCCAAACTATCATTAGAGGATTCAATTTTTCTGGCTGCACCAAATTTCTTTAATCTTTTAAGCCCTGTGTTTTTGAACTTTCTCCTCTTTTCTAGCTTATCTACCCTCTTCTTGAGACTAGCAATCTCAATAGCTTGATTAGATTTAGCCTTTTCTAAGTCAAGAACCTATTTTTGCAATTTGGTACATAAAACCATCAAATCATTAAGTTGCATGCTATCCTCACCACTGGGTAGTGGATCATTGGAAGGTGTGGGTACACTTTCCTCATGCTCTGTCTCATCATGAGCAACTTCTGCTTCCTTCCTCTATTTCCTCTTGGACTTTTGTTTCTGCTTGGGTTGAGAGGATGTAGATGGTTGATCAACAATGGGTATTTGATTGGAATCAGTTGGATGGTATGAATCCTCACCCACTTCTTCAGAAGCTTGAACCATCATAGTATCAAATAGAGGTGTTATTCTCCCAGAAAAATCCTTTCCTGCTCTCTTCATGTTAGCAAAAAATTTCTTTGTGTGAGAGGGATTAACATAAATCTTCTTGTGATGTGACATGTCTACAAGCCCATTCATGCTAGTTCTTCAAAAATAGTAGCAGTTGGCAAGCAATCAGTACCTCTTGCATCTTCCAAGTGAAGATCACTCCTAATGCTTATCTCTGTGATGATCAACTTCTTTTTTATCAATTAGGGCTTGTGTCTGACATACATCATTAACTGTCTTGACCTTTGCTGTTGCCCAAAACTATTCAATACAAGATGTGTAGATAGTTGGATTGACAGTTAAAGCATAATGAACAGAACTTGCTTTCAGGAAATCAATAATCTCTGCAAACCCATCACTTTCTGCAGGTTTTTCCAAGAACGCGACCACATTGTGCGTTTCAGCAAACTTAGGGCTCGACATAATGATGATTTTGATGATCAAAGATGAAAATTGAGTTAGGGTTTATGGTTAGAGAGTGTTTGAATGATTGAAAATCGAATTAAAGGAAATTCGAATGAAACCCATAATTGAAAGTGTTTATAGAATCACCTCTGCGAGAGGAGACTTGAACTGGCTAGCCACTAATTGATGTGTATCTTTTATATAAAGATCATGAATTCTCCAAATAGTCAAACCCTATAAGCTAGGTAGTTAGCGGAAATATCTCAACGGCTCTTTAATTGATGAAACTTTGTTATGCTACCAACAGTACTAACGATCACCTAGCAGTACTAAGTTTGGTCTAGCAGTACTAACTTGAAGCCTAACAGTACTAACTTCGTCTAGTAGTAGTAAGATATACCTAGCAGTACTAACTTAATACTGGTAGTATTAAGTTGATGCCTAGTAGTATTAACTTGAATCTTGATCCAACAAACATTTCTATCACCAATGTGAATTCTCACATTCTCTCTTTCTGTTTTTGGCTCACAACATCTCTCTTTTCTTTTACTCTTACAAATTCACACAATATTGTACAATGTGCCATCAATTCCATAAGTTGCATACTATCCTCCCTACTTCCAAATGTGTTAACTTTTGAGAGAGGTGGATCATTGAACTGTTTAGATGTAGTCTCAAACCTAGTTTGAACATCTACATCCCCTAATATGGTATCTTGACACCTGGGACCACTACCTGAACCAATTCCTTAAGAACTTGACTCATTAAGTATTGCTATGGATTGGGTCTTAATTTATGTTACCACTGTCCTGCTCTGCTTCTAAGCTAGAAGCAGTAGCGGCAACCCTTTCCATTCTGTCACCCAACTCCTTATGCACAGCCTAATCACCAACCTTTTTCAGTGGGACCACCAGATTGAGGTATCTTAGTGTCCCGACCTCGTTTGATTTGCCTAGGTGTTGGACACATCTTAGACTTGTGTTTTGATATTACATGTCTTTTCATTAGATTAGGACAACTTAATCCTCCCCTCAATTCAATACCAAATACTTCAATATGCTTATCCTGCAAATGTTAGTCCAAAACCAAAAAGACACACTCCAAAGTCTTTTCTTGTTTAGTAGTTTTAATTATGACTAACATTTTTAACCAACAATCTTAAGTATAACTAGCAGTACTAATTATACTTAGCAGTATTAACATTTACCTTAGCAGTTTTAACTCTGTCTTCAATAATTATACAATAACATGCCTCTATTCATTACAAGCACACCATAAAAGACTAGATATACATGTGAGAATTCATGAGGATCCATATTTATGCATAACCCATGAATAAAAATTAAGAATTGTTAAGTCTCAGGGATTAAGTAATCCAATGCTAGCAATTAAAAAGTTAAACCTGCTAACATCAAAAGCTTTGATGAGAAGATCTGCAACATTTTGGTCTGTGTGAATCTTGATCACTTATATCAACTTCTTCTCATATGAATCTCTGATAAAATGGTGCCTTATCTCTATGTGCTTGGTTTTGGAGTGAGACACTGGATTCTTCACAACACATATTGTACTTTCATTATCAATGTAGATTTTGGTGTTCATGAAATTGAATCCATAGTCAAGCATCTGATTATGGATCCATAACACCGGTCCACAGCAGTTAGTAGAAGCAACATATTCTGCTTCAGTTGTTGCGTTGGCTACTATTGTCTACTTCTTATATTGCCATAAAATTAATCTCTTGCCAAGAAATTGACAACCTTCTGCTGTGGATTTCCTGTCAAGACTAGCTCTAGCATAGTCACTTTCCGAAAAAGCTTCCAAGTCGAATGGTGAATCCCTATGATACCAAAGGCCCAATTTAGGTTGGCCTTTTAAGTATCTAAATATCCTCTTTACAAGATTAAAGTGTGAAGTTTTTGGAGTAACTTGGAACCTTGCACAAGCACAAACAGCAAACATAATATCTGGTCTTGAAGCTGTTAAGTACATCAATGATCCAATCATTGATCTATATAAGTGTACATCCACATCCTCAGCTTCTTCATTTTTACCAATGCCTTGTTTGTCTCCATTGGAGTGCTTACTGTCACTGAGGCAAAATTAAGCTTTTTAAAAATCTCAGTGATATGTGTAAAATACACATATCCATTATTGCTTAAAAAGACCCAATTAAACCCAAAATAGACCAAAAATGGCAAAAATATGCTTGTATCTGTGTTTTGTGTGTGCAGGTACGGATATATCAAAAATCACAAGAAAACAATCAAAAACGGGCAAGCACGGACACGAGAACGGAAGAGTGCACAAAAGCCGGAAGCAAAGCCAAAGAAAAGTCAACCCTCAGTCAAACAGTTAAAGGAAAGTCAAACAGTGGTCAACTACAAAAGACAAAACCCAAAAATAATCCACTTTAGTCCTCCAACTTTCAGAAAAACTCACAATTGGTCCCTAAACTCTTATTGGGCTTCAAAACCCTAAATAACCATACCCGGATCCATAACCAAATCATAAGCCCAATACCACTATTATACAACCACAAGGACCATTATTGTCATTTTTAAAACAACTTTTTACACTACATAATCCAAACACAAGGACCACATTTGCCATTACCCCAAAGTTTAAAACCGAATTTCCCTTTTACGGTTTAAAAAAGGCGCCAATTTCATAATCACTATTCACCCATCGTCCCCATCTTTCACCCAGGGTAAATCAAGGGGCAAGTCTCAATCAAGGGTCAAAAAGGACAATTCAAGAGCTCGTTAACAAGATGGCAGGGATAGATCAGTCAAATCAAAGGATTTCATTAGCTCATTCTCAAGCTCAAGCCACGTGTGACGAGGAGAAAGCACAAAGGGGCGTGGGTTTTGCACTAAACGCACTCAGTAAACAAACACAATTGAGTCTCAAACGGATTGCCACGCTGGCAATCCGTGTGAGCTCATTAGTGATCCAACGGTGGGCAAGAAGGAATCAATGATTGAAGAATGATCAAGGGATGATGTTGATAGGCGCGTCTAACAGATTAGAGGCCTAGAAGGATCTATGAGTGCCTATGAAAGGGCCTCATTATCAGGTGGGCATGTGACCGACTTTGGGCATATGACCGAATTTGGGAATATTATAATCAAAACAAGAACAACAAACAAACACCACAATCAAGAACCAAGACTCATAAAACACAATCAACCATAACAACACACCACACAAACAACAACACTTAATCCCAAAACGATCCTGAAAAGATTCACTTAAATGACAAAATGGCTAGAGATTTGGATTAAGATGACATGTGATTACGAAGTGGATTTGGTATCCCTTATTTGCAATTGAAGTTGGATTTCACAAAGGCGTCTACTTATTTCATCATCGTGACTTTCTTCTATTTTCTATCGATTGATGACTTGCTTGAACGTATACAGCT
>BQNB010051670.1:0-32497 GCA_026074375.1 Tanacetum coccineum | reverse complement strand
CGAAAACTATTCTAGTTACTAAAGTAAGTAACCTCCACGAAGTTCATACACTGCACGTCTAGCAGTATCACCCGAATGTTACTTCTTGATTGACGAATAATTAAACAATAAGAAAACAAAACCAGAAAACCCTTCTGGGTTGTTATCTACAATCGAACACAAGGAGAGAAGACAAGGGATGAGAATTATAAGCTCTAGGATCCTCCTTATATAGGGATTAATTTAGGGTTTACCTAAATTACATTCCTTGTAGGAAAAGATAGCTTAAAGCCCAATCCAAACCCCCTTTGGGTTCTAGATCTGGTCGAACAAGGTCAAACACCCCTTGGGGACTTTTTGACTTTTCTAATTATTTATGGTTAATTACATTTAATTACCCATTAATTAAAAAGCTTTATTAGTTAGTTATAATTAATTAACTAATTAATGACCGTTAGTGTTTATTCGTCAAATCATATATTAATATAAATAATAAATATACAATTATATTATTATTCACATTAATAAAGTGATACCTAAATGTATAAGGTATGTGAACCCGTAGGCTCACGTATTTCTAGCCGTATAAATATGCGTATGACATGAGCATAAACCCAACAACACCTACTTGTGAATGTCATGAATGTCTCATTCATATTATATAACATACTAACATTGACAAATAGTCTAGAAACGTCATCAATGCTCCCAGAAATACTTAAGTTTGCAATTTTAGGAAAAACAACTCAGCCTTCTATGGATTCAATCAATTCTGTCCTTTTGTTTCAGATACATGTTAAATATGGATATGGATCAATAGTCATTCCATACTTTAATGATTCTATTTCTTGCATGTGTACTTGATTCTGATCACCAAATGTAAAAAAGAAACATCTTAACTACATATTGGGCACGCCATGCAAATATCTGATCAAACCAACTAGGGGTCTAAGAGGAGCGCCCAGTAGTATTAACTCACCCACTCCAAGTGGAGGAACAAATTCTATTTTGACTACAAGTGTTCGTCACGTACTTCAAAACACTTCTGAAAATAGTCCGTATAACTATCTTTTGACAGACTAGCGTTAGACTTATTATCAAGAAATGTTATATATACATGCACAACCCGCTTGCATCTCAAGTCTAAGGATTAATGTAACTTTTACCATGTGTGTAATGCACCAATGACGTCGATCATAAGTAAATTATCACGCACGGTGGTATCTAATATTCAACCTCATTGAATAACATGCGAAGGCTCCGCAGTCAACTTTCTTTACGTATTCTCCGGAATACCTCAAGTCACTAATTTACCTTATCTTAACAATATTACCATATCGTATAAACTGGCAATGGAAATAGCTTTAGGAATGCACAAAGGACATACATGGGTATAGAACATGCAATATAGGACACAAATATTATAAAATAAACAAAGATACCAGTACTAATTTAATTGAATTCAAAGAACACTAACATATCTGCGTTTGAACTATCGCATATATCACTAAAGAATACAATAAAAAAGACAATATCAAATAATAGTAAAATACTTTTGATTAAGTTTACTAACAATAATTGATAAAGTATATTAAATTAAATAAGACATATTAATTGAAGTAATAAGATCTAAAAAGTATATTCATATGATATATCCAAATTCTATAGAACTCTAAATATAAAAAATATATATACAAAAAATTAATAATTATCTTTATAACATAATAAAATAAAAAAATTTAAATAAAGAAAAACTAGAATAATTTTAATTAAAATTAAAGAAATACAATTAAGAAGAATAATATCTAGAAAGGAGTAAGAAAGAAAGATAAGTTCTAAAAGACAGTTATATCATTAAATGAAGATATTTAAATATTAAAACATACTTGATCCAGTTCGTTATTAATTTGAAGAAATTCTAACAAATTTAATATTTAAGAATATTAAATATATTTTTCATCTTATAATTGGTTATTACAATTATATATTTTAAATCAAAATTGCTTTATATTATAATATAAACTAAATTTATTCTTATGTTATTTTTTTAGTTTAATATTATTCTTTAATATTTTAAAGATTATTCTATTATAATTATTCAACAAGTAAAAGACATAATAATAAATGATACAAACATATTAAAGAAATAGAAATATAAGAATAAATGATTAATATTGATCTACAATTGTATTAAGTGTATTAAAGATGCTCTAGATAATAAAAAATGTCATTAAACAAAATGTAAAAAGAATAATATAATGTGTAATGTATTATAAAAGAGAATAACAAAAAGATTATATAGAGAAAAGAAAAAAATAATAAAGATAAAATGAAAGAATACTCAAAAAGGAAGAATGTATAAATGTCTCAAGAATATGTAGTTAAGTACTAAAATAAAAATTTGAAAGATATAAAAAAGATCATTAATTAATAAAGTTGTAATCAAAAAATTTTCTTTTTTAAATTATTATTATTAAATCATTCAAGAATATAATAAAAGAAATAATAATAAAAATTGTAAATAATATACAAATATTACAAAATGTTGTAAGCAATAAACAAAAAATTAAGTGATAGAAACAAATACGCTTATTAGTCAAAATCAAAAAAAAGGTTATAATCATAATAAGATAAATAACTGTTTGAATAAAAATACAAGATGCCTTAGGTAATATCCTCACTTAATATTTATTTTCATAATTATCACTTAATTTTATTTATTTCTGTTACAATATATAAAGAAGTTAAAATACTTATGTTAAAATAAAGTAAAAAATATAGAATAAGATAAAGATGACGAATTAAAGATTTTTTTTTATTAATGTTTTTTGATAATAAAGATATTATATAGGAAAAAGATATAAAGTATAAGTAAAGTTATGACATATTATTTTTTTATTAATAAAGTAGAAAAAAAAGGTCTTTTAAAATTCCAACTAATAATAAAATTAATAAATGTTGATATTAAGAATAATTTTGTAAGTAAAAAAGAAAAAGAATAATAAACATAAAAAGAAAATATAAGAAGTAGTACAGTGAAGATGATAGAGGAATGGTTTGAAAAAGAGAAAAATAAGAAAATAAAAACCAGATTAAGTTTAAAAATGTTAGATCTGTTAAATAAGAAAATCACTTTACAAAATAAGATAAGGAAAAAGAATAAGATAATATATATACATTATAATATAATAAGGAATAAAATAAAATTAAATTAAGTTATTCTAAGATAAATAACACAATTTTATTTCTTTATAAGTTATGCAAAAGAAAAAGATAATAATCAAGATTAGAAATTTTAATATATATACTATAGAAATATTATATTATAAACAAAAAAAGTACAAGAAAAGTTTATATCGAAAAATTAAGAATATAAAGTTTAAAGATATTAATTATTTTAAATTTATAATTTTTTTATATATATATAATATTATTATTTTATTTTCGAAGTAATCTTTTTTTTTTTAGTTAAATCATAAATTATAAATTTAAATTTTTTTTAAAAAATAAGGATTTTAAATTAACCAATGAAAGAATATTTAAAAGAAAAGAAACATAATAAAGATAGAAAAATTTAATGAAATTAAAAAGCATAATAAAAATTCAAATACATAGATTGAAAGATTATAATAACAAGACAAAATTAGGTAATGGTGAAATTCTAAACTAAAATAACATAAGAATCAATGAAATTAAAATTACCACTAAAAAATCTTAAACCTTCTTTTAATAATCAAATTATAATAAAAAAAATAAAAATTATAAAAAAATTAAATCCATTATATAGTATAAAATGCATAAACATGTAAAGAGAGACAATAAGAAGGAATATAATAAAAATAACCGAAGAAAGATACATGTCAAAAAGTCACAATACAAAAGATAAATCTAAAAAAGAACATTTATATGTAGATCAATCTACTAAGTAAATTAGAGTACTAAAAACTTAAAATAATAGAAAATATAAATTTAAGAATCAAAGATAATAGTAGAAATGAATAAGTGTATCTTTATTAAAATCGATCATCAATTAAAAAATAAAAAAAGGTGTGTAGATAAACTGCCCAAAAACTAATGAACTTGTAGATAAAGACAACAGATATTTTTATGTATTATATAAATAATTAGAAACAATAACTTAATTATGGATTAGATAATATCTAAAAAAATATTTTATTCTAAAAAGAACTTAAAATATAACTATTTTCTAATACTTTATAATAATAGATTCAGAAAACCTCTTAAAAAGTTTAATAAATATTAGATAAAAAGAATAAGAAATTTAAATATAATGTGAAATATATAATTAACTATATTAAGATGAAGATTTCTCACTTAAGAATAAGTATAAAAGAACAATCCGCAAAATTTTTATAATTATATATATTAGCTTTCAAAAATTTCATTTATATAATATATTAAAAGAAGTATCATTTTATTAATAAGCTATATCTATATTTAAATAAGAGAATACTTTTATATTACATTTAATAGTATAAGAATGTAATTTATATTAAGAAATAATTTAAAATTAAAGAAAGAAAGAAAAAATAAATATGTAAAATAAAAATATATACTAAAAACAGAAATTATATAAAATATATTATAATTTTTCAGAGATTATAGGATTTATACGAATAGAAAAAAGGTAAATATTTATAATTATCGATTAATAGAATTAGTAAAACAATAGTAGTCAATCTTTCTGTTAAAGAAAATGATAAAGATATTATAGGATAATTGTAAAAAGATAATAAGTTTATAAAGATTATTTTACTTGTTTAAAGAAATTTATATTTAATAACAATCCAATCAAGAAGAATTATTAATAGAGTCAAAAATTATAAAAATAATCTTTTTAAAATTAGAACTCACTTATATTAAAAGACCAGTTATTAGTAAATAAAAGAATGAAAATGTGATTTAAAGAAATAAAATTCATCCAAGAGTATAAATTAAAAGTAACTGTGATAAGAAAAATAGTAAAACTAATGTCTAGACAAACAATATTATTTATGAATCTGTAACAAAAAATTATTAAGATGTAAAACAAGATTTGAAAATAAAGAAAAAAATACTAATTTAGAACAAAAATGTAAGAAAGTAAAGATAGAGTTAAAAAAAAAATAAAGATGAGAAAAAATATTTAAAAATATAAAGAAAAACAGTATGAATTGAAATATATTCAAAAAACATTAAGATAGTATAATAAGAAGAATAAATATGTAAGTAATCATAAAATGTAATATATTAAAACCTGAAATGTCTACAATTTTTTGTTTACAAATATAACAATTATTTTAAAAAAGAATCATAATCAAAGAGAATAAACAGAATATAAAACAGTAAAATAAGTAGTATATAAAGGGTCTAAAGAAATCAAAAGGGAGAAGATGAAGATTATAATAAGAATTTGAACTTAAATATTAAGTTGTAACAAGAAATTAGAAGAGATTTATAAACAAAAAGAATATGTATTTCATGTTGATTTATAATTAATTATTTTAGTTTAAGTAAGATGAGCAGTAAGAGTATACAAGAGGTGATATAAAGTATATATGAATGAGAGAATCAATGTTGAGAGATAATAGTTTTGTTCAAAGGGTGTGGGTTTTGCGGTGATGTATATATATTATTTAATGGATAGAAGAATTTGTAAATATTATTATGTTGAATAGGATAGATATGGAAAGAAGAGTATGAGTATGTAGTTCGTAGTAATTGTTATAGTGTATATAATACTATGGTTGTTATGTTTTTGTGTGTGTGCTGTCTTTTTGATGGTAAATTGTTGGTTTTTTGTGTTTTTAGTGTTGTTTTTTTGTGGTGTTGGAGAGGGCTTTGCGTTTGTGTTTGTGGTGTTTCTTATGTTTTTATATTTTTGGGGTGGTGTTTGTTTGTTATTATTGTTTGTTTTGTGTAATTAAGGCTGTTTTTTGTACTGTTGTGGTGCATTTTTCTGCGATTCTTTTGAGATGGGTTTTTTTCTTGTAGTCGTTGTGTTTACTTGTGGTCTTTTTTTGGAAGGTTGCTGGGATCTTGGGGGCTCGTTTGTTTGGCTGATGTACAATTTTTATTAATTTCTTGTTAATTTCTGAATTTAAATTATTTTATACCAAAATATTATATTATTAAAATTAATTTAATATTTAACTAAAATATTATATAAGAAGTTTAATATTAATAAAATTCTTTTTTAAAACACATAGAATGAAAAACAGAATACTTACAAAAACATAAATCATCATAATAAAGATTTACTTAATACTTAAACACTTAAAAAAAAAGATATTAAAATTAAAACACACTATCAAAAGATATATTAAATAAAGAAAGAAAATTAGCATTCTAAATAAATTAAAATAAAAAATAATATAAACTTAAACAAAGAATAACTGTATAAAATATGAATAATTTATATAAAATGCTCAAACAAAAACACGAATTATAATAGAAAAGAAAGAAAGATTCAATCAAACTATTGATTATAAAACACCAATAATATGAATTAAAATATAGGTCGAAGATAGAAACAAATTAAAATATTATAAAAAAACGGACATTAATTTAAATCTAATCAGAGAAAAAAAAATAATTTTTCAAAAATAGAAAAAATTATATAGAAATATAAAAATGAAAAAAGACTATAAATAAGATATTAAAAAAAAAGAATTAATTGTTATTAATTGAAAAAAAAAAGAGATAAATTTAATGTGTTAAGAATAAAAAGAATTATTCAAAACATTTTATATGACATAGTGATTAAGCAAGAAGCACACATTAGTTTCTACCAAAATTGAAAGAATGTAATACAAATAACAAATTAATATAATCTGTAGATCATATTTATAAAATTTAGAGATTTAACTAACTAAACTATAAAAAAGAAAATTTAAAGATGTACATAATTAGTAGGAGAAATAAATAAAAATCATAATTAGAATAAAAATGATGTAAAGTCGAAATTCCTAAATAGAGTAGAAAAAATAAATAAATGCAATTAAATGTAATATTTTAAAACTAAAACTATATTTGAAAAAACATAAATAGAACTAAATATGAGAGATATAATTTTAAGAATAATCAAAAATGTTGAACTTATAATGTTAAATAACAAGATAATAATAAAAATAAAAATAAATAAATTAATTAAATCTTCTTTTGTTAAAAAAAAAAGAAATAGAATATGAAATACAATAGTTTTTAAAGTTAAGCTTTTAAAATTAATAAATTGTATCTGAATATTGAAAATCTTTATATTCTTGTAATTAGTATATGTGTGCTTTATGTTATTATTTGAGTTGATTTTTTTAGGGGTTGTGTTTCGCATTTGGTTGGTGATGTGGGGGGCTTGATGATTGGTTGTTGTATGGGTTAGTGGGTCGTGGTTTGTTGTGGTGTTGTGATGTGCTCCGTAGGTAAGGGTGTTCGGTCATTTTTTGTGTAGTTTTGGTAGTGTATTTTTGTCGGTTGTGGTGAGTTAGTGAGCAGTAATAGATATAAAAGAATATATATAATATGAAACATTTAATAAATCAAGTTTTTTATACTTATATCAAAATATTTTCTCTTAATATAGTTATATTTATAACAATATAAACTAATTTTTAAATACTATAAGATTAATGAAGAAGATATTATGTGTGAAAGAAATATAAAAATATTAAACAAAACACTCGTGCTTATTCAAATAAAATTTATTAAAAATGCCCTTTAAATTAATAAGATGAAATTAAAAAAGTTATTAGAAATATGTACATTAATACAATTAAAAATTAAGACTAAAATTACAATTTACATTAATAAAAAAATAATTAAAGAAAATATACATAGAACCTTTAAAAGACTTAATTAATAGAGAAATTTAGTAAAATAAGCTAGAATAGGAAAATTAATCAAAATAGAGAGATAAATTAAAGGGTTAAAAGTTTTTACTACTTTTACTATTATACGTAAAGATAAAATTAATTTCAAACACTTCTGACAACAGCCCGTATAACTACCTTTTGACAGACTAGCGTTAGATTTATTATCAAGAAATGTCATCCAAACATGCAAAACCCGCTTGCATCTCAAGTCTAAGGATAAACATAACTTTCACCATGTGTGTAATGCACCTAACGACGCCGATCCATAAAGTGATTATCACACGGTAGGGATCCAATCTTCAACCTTATTGAATAGCATGCGAAGTTGGCAGACAACATCTTTACGTATTCTCCGAAATACCACCAGTCACTCACATTTACCTTATCTTAACAATATTCCCATATCATTAACTGGTAATGGATATAAACATGCAAACATTGGACACAATTATTATAAAAATGAAAACAAGATACCACGTATATTAATTCATTCAAAAGAACATAACAATTGTTTAACATCCCATTATCCAAATACTAACTAATACATCACAGATTTACATGAGACTACTAGCATGAATAATTCCAATCCCCATAGCATGCTTAAAATGCTTATTGAATGGCATCTGTTTTGTAAATGGATCAGCTACGTTGTCATTTGTGTGAACTTTCTTAAGGACAATTTCACCTTGTTGAATTACTTCACGAATGTAGTGATATTTCCTTTGAAAATGTCTGGCTCCCTTTGATATTTCAGGATCTCCAGCGATAGCTAGTGTAGGCTCTTTGTCACATAACATCTTCATATGTCTTTTATTCGATGGCATGACACCTCTAAGTCCATTAATAAATTTCCTCATCCAGACTGCTTTCATTGATGCTTCAGCTGCTGCAATGTACTCAGCTTCTGTAGAAGACATAGTTGTAGTGCTTTGCTAGGCACTCTTCTAGTCTACGGCTCCACCATTAAGTACGAACATATATCCCGTCTAAGATTTCGTATCGTCCTTATCAGTTTAAAAACATGCATTAGCATAAAATGATACTTTCAGCTCATCTTCAGGTTTAGCCCCATACACAAGAACCATATCTTTAGTATTCCTCAAATACTAAAGAATAGTTTTCACAGCTATCCAGTGAATCTCACTAGGATTTTGCTGAAAACGACTACACAAATTTTGCGCAAAGGCAACATTAGGTCTAGTGCATCTAACCACATACATGATTGAACCTATGGCCGAAGCATAAGAACTCTCAGCATACGTTGTACCTCAGTAGGTGTTTTAGCACCTTGTGACTTTCTATAGTCAGGCATTCCTATAATTGGAGTATAACCCTTCTTGGAGTTTTCCATTTTAAATTTCTTTAGAGCTTTCTCTAGATAAGCACTTTGACTAAGAGCAATCAACTGCTTAGATCTATCACGTATGATTTTGATTCCAAGGATATATGCTGCTTCTCCTAAGTCTTTCATATAAAAGCACTTACAAAGCCAAGATTTAACTTCTTGCAGCATTGCAACACTATTTCCCATGACTAATATGTCATCAACATACAAGACAAGGAATACAACATTACTCCCACTAGATTTGAGATATACACATGGCTTATCAGGATTTTGAGTGAAACCAATCTTATGGATTTCCTCATCAAACCTTGTATTCTAACTTCTAGATGCTTGCTTCAATCCATAAATGGAACGCTGAAGTTTGCATACTTTATTGGGATGTTTTGGATCCACAAACCCTTCTGGTTTCACCATATACTCGTCCTCGCTTAGGTGACTATTTAGAAATGCGGTTTTGACTTCCATTTGCCAAATCTCATAGTCATAGAACGCGGCTACGGCTAAAAGAATCCTTATAGCTCTAATGTTTGCAACAGGAGAGAAGGTTTCCCTATAATCTACGCTGTAGGTTTAGGTATAGCCTTTCGCTACCAGACGAGCTTTAAAGGTGTATACATTGCCATCCATGTCATTTCTCTTTTTGAAAGTCCATTTACTCCTAACAATTCAACCATTGGGAGGAAGCTCAACTAGAATCCAGACTTAATTATCTTTCATGGATTGCATTTTCCTATTCATAGCTTCAAGCTATTTGTCAAATTTAGGATCTGCTAATGCAGCTATATAATTAGGAGGGTCATCAAATCCCCTAATTCATATTCCTCAACCTCAACATAGTATCCATATCTATCTAGCGCTTGAGGTATCCTTGCGAATCTATGAATAAGAACTCTAACATTTTGGGGCTCGACCTCGATAGATGCGACCTCATTATGTTCTTTGCTAGTATTTTTAGAAGGTTGTGTATCTACCTCTTGAATTATTTCAAGCCCTTTATCATTCCCACTTATTTCGAGAATTCCATGACTTTTACTCGCTTATTGTACCATGAAACTATTTTTAAAGAACTCAGTGTTTCGTGAAATAAAAATCTTGTTTTCAAGTGGATAGTATAAGTAGTAACCCATCGTTTACTTAAGGTAACCTACAAAGATACACTTAATGGATCTGGAATCAAGTTTGTCAGGCGTGTCTCATTTTACGAGTGCCTCACAACCCAAACCCTTAAGTAGGACAACTTAGGAGCTTTCCCATGCCATATTTCATAAGGCGTTGATATCATCAAATAACGTCACATTTTACCTTCATTAATCCCATACATTTTACCTACTTTTATATAATTATTGCAAGATATTGGTACTTAATCGCTTAAAGTTTATGATTGCAGTAATTATGGAGTAATTTGTAAAGACAAAGCTAAAAGGTGCAATTCTGGAGCTAAAACAAAGACATTTGAAGAAAACTCATATCTGTTACCATACGCCGTATCCAGCAAATAAGATACGGCGTATCAGCGCCATTTCATCACAAGAATACGCGTAAGTTCAATTCCTGATTTGGCGTATCACTCTTCACCTATACGCCGTATACCCCAGCTGGTCGTCAGTCAAAGATCTGTAGTTAATATGATTGATGGCAATTAATCTTGATTGATTTGAACTTATCGCGTACTCCAAAAAATTAACCCCATACGCCGTATGCACCTAACTCCATACGGCGTATCCATGCTATTTTCGGACACTATTAATACGAGACTCAAAAACGAGTTTTAGTGTGCAAAAATTATATTCTTCATACCATACACTCTGAAGTTGAGTTTTCCAAGAAAATGAGCAGCCAAGGTCAAGCACCAACCACAATTTAATAGAAGACATCGTGTAATTCTTACTTTCTTAATCATTCGATTTCTAAGACTGTTTGATACATGTTTGAAAAATAACATGATGTGGCTTAATACCCTCGGTATTTAGCCATTTTAATTGAAGATTATAATGATTGTTTGTTTTAATCCGCTTGGCTTAATTTATCAATGTTTTATAATTATGTTTATCGCCTTATACTTGTTTATGTGCTTGTACATGCGACCTATCATTCAACTGGGTCTAGTGAGACTTAACCAGTAATCTAGATTCCGAGATAGCTCTCCATGTTGTGTGTTTTGGTAGTGCCCGGACCAATAGGATCACAAATGACACCTTGTCCTTACCCTTTGATTATGAGCTTAGTTGGACCGGCAGGTGACCCGATAATTGTTCAACCAGTATTGTTCTTAATTAATTGGTATTGATTTTGGTGGTGGACTACCGGTGTATAAAACAACATCAAGCAATAAGTGGGTAAAGTCCCGATGGGCTAGGGTATTAACAGGATCACCACTGCTTTAATTCCCTATGATAGATTATAATTAGACTATTGGATGCTTTATGCGGATGCGTTAATCGTGACAGGATTGTTCGTATCTAGGTCTTAGGATGAAGAACCGCCTAAGTCTTAAGAATGATATGCCGCCTCGAGATAAGTAGCCATTGCACTAAACAAACAAATCAACATTTAATCGGATTTAACATGGTTAATACAGTTTTCTATTATTTGGCTTGTACCGCTTCTTTATCTTGTGATTATTTGCTTTAGTGTTTATTGTGTTTAGAATTAATCTTTGTCACCACCAAACTTGTGCCAGTCTCTCAGGCTGAAAACCCCCCATTTACCACTAGTAAATATGTATAGCATAGGTTTAACAAGTAATTAGATTAATCTAGATAGAATAAAATACATAGAATAATTAATGTTACTCTCGCTCTTAGTGTTCGATACCCTACTTACCGCGAAGCTACATCTTGACCGGGTACACTACCCGTTAAAGTGTTGTCTATAGGTTTGTCGGCTAAATATAAATGTAAAACTTGATAATCACTTAATATATACCACACGACGACACATCAAGTTTTTGGCGCCGCTATCGGGGAGTGATTAGTTAATCTTTATTCTTATTAGTGTTTCTAACCTTTAACTTGTTTAGTGTAAAATTATTTAATTCTGATTGCTAATTGTCTAATTTAATTGTGTGTTTAATTTATTGCATTTAATTGTGTGTTTAAATAGTATTATGTTCTGACTGATCACCTGATACGGAATATCCACCAGTTGGATGCGGCGTATCTAACCTTTTGCTCAGAACATCGTATTGCTTTTACACTCTAAACGACGTATCTGTTCCCCAAACAATATGGCGTATTCTGTGAACTCAATACGGCGTACTGGCATTCAACAGACCTATACGGCGTATTCTGCCCAATAGAATACGGCGTATTTGTTACGTGATATAATACCAGCTCGTATTCGGTTTCCTGTTTGTTTTCATGTGTTCCCCTGAGGGCACATCCTACTGATTGTTTTACTCTTGTTCTCAGCTTGGAGAAGGATCACAATGGCAGGACCGATCACGAATGACTGTATTTCTGCTACTCGTAAAAGCTTAGTCTCAAACGATAACGATGGAAAAATGATCGAAAAGAATTTCATTAAGATCGAAGGATCGTTTTTTGTGAAAATCCACGATAACGCTTTTAATGGGATTGATGGAGAAAATGTGTTTGAACACATTAATAGTTTTCTCGAAGTAGTTGAGCCACTTAAAGTAAGGGGACTAAGTCATGACCGATTTAGACTAAGCGTCTTTCCTATCTCACTCGCAGGGGAGCCATAAAAAAAAAAAATTTGGGGGGGGGGGGGGAATAAAAAAAAAAAAAAAAAAAATATAAAAAAAAAAACAAAAAAAAAAAAAAAAAAAAAACAGCAAAAACAAAAATGGTTTACAAATGAATGTATCAATACCATTTCTACTTGGGATGATTTAGTTGAAAAATTCATTCAAAAGTTCTACAATCTTTTTGATCATGATGAAGAAGAGGAAGCTGAGGATGATGATGACCCCAATATGATTGATGACTTTCCTGAAATCTTTAAGATCGAAGACGATCTATTCAACTTCGATACACCCTTGTGTATAGCCTTTAAAGAATTCAACTACCTCTTTAAAGTTAACCTTGATTTATTTACCTACGCCATCCAAGGGATCAAAACATACAAAGAGTATGAACAAGAGTTGAATAATGATAAAACATGAGGACTTGATGAACAATGGTCAGAGAATGGGGTAGCGTATCAACTTTGTGACCACATATATGAACCATACCGCTTCAAAAATGGAATTACAAAGTGGCCTACATGTAGTTCGGATACTAAAAGATATTGTAATGGAGGAGAACTACCCGAGATGGTTAGATTCGGTCGCATGACTTACTTTCAAGATCACAAGTGGTACGATAATTTGTTTGACGGGTGCCTAAAGCAAGAAACTTTGATGTATAAGGCACAAATTAAAGAATCATGAGGAGATGCGACTCTTGGCATAATAAAGTTTTGCGCATGGCTAAAAAACAGTTTTGAAAACTTCCACAACCTTGACTATGATGTGCTTATAAAACTTGAAGAATGTTGGTGGAAAGTGAATACTGACGAAGTATGCCCATTCACTTGTTGGGATAACCGCTTCTGGGGACGCAAACACCAAACCTAAATGGACCTTTGACCCTTACCTTAATATTAACCGCAAACCTAAAAAGAATAATGAGACAAATAACGATGGAAATATTCAAGAAGGTGGAGGATCTCACTCACGAACCATCAGCCTGCAAGATTTGGATGTTTCAAAACTGACAAAATCAAATCGAGTCTGATGAAGAATATGTAGCCATAAAAGAGCTCGAGCACATCAACCATTCAGAAACCAATATGGACGCAGGTTATGCTTACCGGGAACTTTTTCGCAAAATGGATGATGGATGGCTCGTGACTAGAGCAATGGATGAATGAAGGAGCGAAAGAAGAACAAAAAGGTCAAACTTAAAGCCAACTGAAACAAAAGTGCTTCCCGAGAGACAACCCGGTCATTTTTAAATTGTTTGTCGCATTTAATTGTTTGAATTTTAATTAATTGTTGAGTCTGTCTTCCCAGACATTACATACGGCGTATCGAACCCCTTAGGATACGGCGATGTATTTCTGGATGTTATCAGTATTTTCAAATTCTAGTAATTAATTTCCAGCATTTAATTGTTTTCACAGGTTACATACGGATCCTTGGGTTTGGGATACGGCGTATTGAAACTTGTATAGTTGAGTGTTTAATTGTTAACCTTCTTGTAGGATAGCGAATGTAACAAATTGCCACGAACGTTCGTTCTCAAACCTTTCATGCAGGACCTTGCTGAAACAAAATCGACTTAATGGTATAATCTGAAAAAAGCCAAGTGTTGAACTCTCATGGGAAATCTGAAGCCCTCTTCAACACACCTTTTGCTCAAAAACTCAAAATGTGAGAACCATCCGGAGCAAACTATCAGGGGAGTTTCCTCATTCTAATTCTTTTTCCCATATTATTTAAATATTTTATAAAAACAACGAAGGACCGTGTATAATTAAGTTGGGGGGGGGGGGATGGAGAATTAGAACGTACTTGTCCTTATTTTCACAAATATGCTTAAAAATAGATCAATTAATTTTTTTTAGCATACTTTTTGTGAAAAATCACTAGTTACATTACCTAGCGCACTATAACCCTTAATGCCAATTTGTGAGAATTAAGCCTATCCGTTTCCAATTGCTTACTTAAAATTCCACAAAATATGAGTGTGCCGGTGATTAATGGACTTTAGAACTTGGCCTGGTATATCACTCGAGACCTCAATGATGAGTACTATGGATTTAGATGGAGTAACATGCTTGACTGGTAGATTTCTAGGATTAAACCAAAAAGCCTACATGTCGTAAAATTAACTAACTACACTGGTTAGTTAACCCCCGTGTAACCCTTTTGCTTACTCTCACTTTTAGAGTAAAGATACCCCTAGAACAACCTGCTGAGCCATTCCTTTCTTTTTCCACACCAATTAAAATTGTTTCGTTTCACCTTTACACCTTAAGCCTACCGTGTAGATTAAAGCCTATTTTAATCAATGTTGCTAGTTGCTTTCGTGTAAAGTCTTGTAGTTCCTGCGTCAGAGTGAAATTTCTCTATATCTGTAAAGGTCGGGAAAATTGCACAATGCAATGGGAATATTTTGTAGCTCGTGTATTTTGCTACTTTCGCGATTATATGTTATGTCCGAAGAAGAAAAGTTAAAAGGAAGAATCAGCCGGACAAATGATGATAGTGAAGACGGTGAACTACACCGAGATTTATGATGTATTATTGGCAAGCAAAAAAAATTGTTGAAAAGAAAGATAGTCGGTTCATTAAGCTTATACCGAAGAGATTATTTGAAAGGATCGATTATTCGTTGATACGTGCAAAAATCAACGATGTAAAGTATTGTAAAAAGTGGCCGATATCACCACTTATTTTGTAAAAGTATGTAAAGTTCGGGATGTAAGGGAAGTTGACCGTTATGGGAACGCCAACTTAGGTTGTCTTTGTCATTTCTATGATCGAGGCGTTTGTTCATATGTTCGAGTCTTTGTCATGGAACGGTCAGGAAAAGTTACTAGCAACCGCACCTTATTTGTTGGCTTTAATCTATTTGTTTTGTTTATTTTATTTAACAACCATTTTACTTCCCTTTCCTGATAACTAACCTTAGGATCTACTCGAATGAGGATGTGTACGAGCATGGATGTCTATTCCGTCGTTACGGCCATGTATGCATGTCTCAGCTGCCTTGTTTGACGACGACCTTCGGTGAAAATCAAAAGCTCCATACCCTATATCATTCTTCATCCTAAAAAAGAATGATTAAACCCAATCCTATTAATAAATACCCAATTTACCTTTTGACTTGTTACTCCTTAGCTCTAGAGGTGGAGATTTGTATCCTTGCCAAGCCTATGATACGAAGCTAATCACGACCGAGCAAATGAGCGTACTACTTAAATGTTACACCCTAGATTAGTTGAGTGATCTGAGTGTTTTCATTCCATATTTCGTGAGGAGCTTGGTTTTGTACAGGTGGTTAGAACAGAAAAAGTGCTTAACGGAAAAATCCTTAACCTCGGTTGGGATACATTTTCAAAAACCTTTCTAAAGGGTCTACTTGAGGACAAGTAAGATTTAAGTGGGGGGATATTTGATATCATTAAATTACGTCATATTTACCATAAATATCCATACATTTTACCCACTTTTATATAATTATTGCAAGATATTGGTACTTAATTGCTTAAAGTTTATGACCGCAGTAATTATGGAGTAACTTGTGAAGACCAAGCTAAAAGGCGCCATTCTGGAACTAAAATGAAGACATTTGAAGAAAACTGTTACCTGCTACTATACGCCGTATCCAGCAAAGAAGATACGGCGTATCAACGCCCTCTCATCACAAGAATACACGTAATAATTAATTCCTGGTCCGGCGTATCACTCTTCACCTATACGTCGTATGCACAACTGGTCATCAGTCAACGATATGAAGTTAATGTGATTGATGACAATTAATCTTGATTGATTTGATCTTATCGCGAACTCCAAGGAAACTAACCCTATACGTCGTATTCACCTCTCTCTATACGGCATATCCAGGCTATTTTCAGACACTATAAATACGAGACTCAAAAATGAGTTTCATTGTGCAAAAATTACATTCTCTATACCATACACTCTGAAGTCGAATTTTCCAAGATATTAGAAGTAGCCAAGGTCAAGCACCAACCATCAATTCCATAGAAGACATCGTGTAATTCTTACTTTCTTAATCATTCGATTCTAATTGTTTGATCACGTTTGTATAATTACAATAATTGTGGGCTATACCCTCGGGTATTAGCCATGTTAATGAAGATTATTATGTTTGGTTTGTTTTAATCTAGCTTGCTTAATTTATCGTTGTTGTTTAATTATAATTATCGGCTTATACTTGTTTATGTGCTTGTACATGCGACCTATCATTCAACTAGGTCTAGTGAGACTTAACCGGTAATCTAGATGTTGGTTTAGCTCTCTATGTTGTGTTTTGTATACCCGGACCAATAGGATCACAAATGACACCCTATCTTTAACCTTTGATTATGAGCTTAGTTGGACCGGCATGACTCGATATTGTTTAAACTAGTGTTGTTCTTAATTAATTGGTATTGATTTAGGTGGTTGACTACCGGTATACAAAACACCGTTAAGCAATAAGTGGGTAAAGTCCTGATAGGCTACGGTATTAACGGGATCACCACTGTTCAATTCCCTATAATAGATTATAATTAGACTAATGGATGGTTTATGCGGATGCGTTAATCCTAACAGGATTGTTCGTATCTAGGTCTTAGGAAGAAGTACCGCCTAAGTCTTAAGAATGTAATGCCGCCTCGAAATAAGTAACCATTGTACACCCACCAATTTGTTGCTTAATCCATTTATTTCAGGGTTGTAATTTTTTCAGGGTTTTTATTTATTTGGTCTTTTTTATCGCCCCTCGTTTTTTTATTTTGTGGATTATTTTATTTTTTTTCGTTTGTTTATTATGTTTAGGAAATTAAAAAAAAATCTTTGTTTCACCACCAAAAAACCCCATGTGTTCAGGGTCCTTCTAAGGCTGAAAAAGCCCCCCCCCATTTTAATTTCCAATTCCCCATAGGATGCTCAAAATGCTTATTGAATGGCATCTGTTTTGTAAATGGATCAGCTACGTTGCCATTTGTGTAAACTTTCTTAAGGACAATTTCACCTTGTTGAATTACTTCACGAATGTAGTGATATTTCCTTTGAAAATGTTTGGCTCCCTTTGATATTTTAGGATCTCCAGCGATAGCTAGTGTAGGCTCTTTGTCACATAGCATCTTCATATGTCTTTTATTCGATGGCATGACACCTCCAAGTCCATCAATAAATTTCCTCATCCAGACTGCTTTCATTAATGCTTCAGCCGTTGCAATGTACTCAGCTTCTGTAGAAGACATAGTAGTAGTGCTTTGCTAGGCACTCTTCTGGTCTATGGCTCCACCATTAAGTATGAACACATATCCCGTCTAAGATTTAGTATCGTCCTTATTAGTTTAAAAACTTGCATTAGCATAACATGATACTTTCAGCTCATCTTCAGGTTTAGCCCCATACACAAGAACCATATCTTTAGTATTCCTCAAATACTTAAGAATAGTTTTCACAGCAGTCCAGTGAATCTCACCAGGATTTTGCTAATTCCTCACTTTTTGGGATTTTTGGGCTGAAAATCGGGGACTACCCACATAATTTTTGCGCATAAAGGCAACATTAGGGTGGTCTAGTGCATCCTAAATACCAACTACATGATTGACCATCCATATGGCCGAAGGCCTAAGGACAATTCTCTCAGCTTTACGGGTTGTACCTTTCAGTTAAGGTGGTTTTGGTCCCACCTTTGTGGGGACTGTTTTTCTATTAGTTCCAGGGGGCATTCCTATTTAAATTTGGAGTATCAAAATCCTTCTTGGGAGTTTTTTCCATTTTTAAATTTTCCTTTTGAAGCGTTTTCTCTAGTAAAAGCACTTTCGGGGGGGTACTAAGGAAGGCAATCAAATTACTGGCTTTGATTCTATTTTTCTTCGTCATGATTTTTGATTACCATAGGGATATAATGGCTTTTTGGCTTTTCCTTCCTGACTAGTATAGGGTCTTTTTCATATTGATAAAAAGCACTTACAAAAGCCCAGGGATTTAAAAACTTTCTTTGCAGCCATTGCATACACTTGTTTCCCAGGGGGGACTTTAAGTTTTTGTCCATTTCCAATCATTTATTACAAGGACAAGGAATACAAAACATTACACTCCCACTAGATTTTGTGATATACAACATTGGCTTATTTTTTCAGGATTTTGAGTGAAAAAACCCAATCTTCTTTGATTTCAATTCATCTAAACCTTTATTAATTTCAATAACACTTCTAGATTGCTTGCCTTCAATCCACATAAAAAGGGGAATAACGCAAAAGTTTTTGGCATTTACTTTTTTGGGATTTTAGCTTTCTTGTTATCTTGTTCGGATGCTTTTGGATCTAAGCCAACCAAAACCCCTGTTATGGTTTTGTTACCACAATATATATTTTGCCTTGCTTAGGTTGGACCCATTTAGAAAAGGCATAGTTATTGAACATCTTATTTTATTCCAAAAATTCTCGTTTGTTCCATTTTTTAAAAACGCGGGGGGGCTTATGGGGGGTGGGCGGGGCTATGGCTTAAAGAGTCTTTATAAGTCTAAATGTTTGCATAAGGGTAAGGAGGGATGGTTTCCATAGAATTCTACGATTTGTAGGGTTTTGGTTATAGCCCTTTTCTCGGCTACAAGACCGGAGCTTTTAAAAGGGGTGTTTATTACATTTTCGCCATTCCTGGGTCCCATTTTCTCTTTTTTGTGTAAAGGGTTCCCCATTTTTACTTTTTTCCTTAACCAATTTCCAAAACTTTGGGGAGGGGAAAAGCATCAATCTAAGAAATCCAGACTAATATTCTTTCATGGGCGATTTGCAATTTTTACCTTATTCCATATGCTTTCAAGGCTTTATTTTTGTCAAAATATTTTTAGGATCTTGGCTAATGAAAGCTATATTAAATTAGGGTGGTGTCATCCAAAAATCCTCCCTAATTCCCCTTATTTCCTCATAACCCTCAAAAAACACAGTAAGTTATTCAATAATCTAATCCTTAGCCGGGGTTTGGGAAAGGGTATCCTTGACGATATTTCTTTGGGGGAATAAGAAACTCTAACATTTTTGGGGGCTCGACCTCGATTAGATATGGCGTGGGAAAACCTTCATTTATTGTTCTTTGCTAGGTATTTTTTGGAAGGTTAGGGTTTTTCTAACCTCTTGAAATTATTTCATGCCCTTGTTTAAATTCAATTACCCAACATTATTTCGGAGGGCATTTTTTTCCATGGGACTTTACTCGTATATTTGTTACCATGAAAAAAAACTATTTTTTAAAGGGGAACTCAGGTTGTTTCTGTTTTGGAAATTAAAAAAATTCTTTGTTTTTCAAGTGGGATTAGGTATAAGTAGTATAAACACACATCGTTTTTTTACTTTAAGGTATAAAAAAAATAACCCTACCAAAAGATTTTTTTTTACCTACTTATATGGATTTTCTGGGAAATCAAGGGTTTTGTCTGTCGTAATATCTTCATTTCCACGAGTGCCTCACCAACCCACCAAAACCCTTTAAAGTAGGGGGACCCAAACCTTGGGAGCTTTCCTATGCCCATTATTTTTCATAAGGGGCTTTGTATTCATCAAATAAACGGTTTACATCTTTTCCATCATTACTTCCCATTTTTTAACATTTTTTTCCCCCCACTTTTTTATAAAATTTTATTGCAAGGGGTTAAATTTGGTTTAACTTAAGTTGCTTAAAGTTTTTTAGAATTTTGCAGTAATTTTTATGGAGTGTGTAATATTGTTGGTTGAAGACGAAGTGCTAATAAGGGAGCAAATGTTTCTGGGAGCTAAAAACAAAGGGGGGACATTTGAAGGGAAATAAATACAACTATTATCTTGCTTACCAATTATGCCTTTCATAAGGCGTTGATATCATCAAATAACGTCACATTTTACCTTCATTAATCCCATACATTTTACCTACTTTTATATAATTATTGCAAGATATTGGTACTTAATTGCTTAAAGTTTATGATTGCAGCAATTATGGAGTAATTTGTGAAGACGAAGCTAAAAGGCGTAACTCTGAAGCTAAAATGAAGACATTTAAAGAAAACTCATATCTGCTACCAAATGCCATATCCAGCAAAGAAGATACGGCGTATAAGCGCCAACTCATCACAAGAATACGCGTAATTTCAATTCCCGATTCGGCATATCACTCTTCACCTATATGCCGTATACCCTAACTGGTCGTCAGTCAAAGATCTGCAGTTAATGTGATTGATGGCAATTAATCTTGATTGATTTGAACTTATCGCGTACTCCCAGGAAATTAACCCCATATGCCATATGCACCTTACTCCATACGGCGTATTCAGGCAATTTTCAGACACTATAAATACGACACTCAAAAACGAGTTTCAGTATGCAAAAATTATATTCTTCATACCATACAATCTGAAGTTGAGTTTTCGAAGAAATAAGGAGCAGCCAAGGTCAAGCACCAACCATAATTCCATAGAATACATCGTGTAATTCTTACTTTCTTAATCATTCAATTCTAATTGTTTGATCAAGTTTGTATAATTACAATGATTGTGGGCTAATACCCTCGGGTATTAGCCATGTTAATGAAGATTATTATGTTTGGTTTGTTTTAAACTGGCATGCTTAATTTATCGTTGTTGTTTAATTATGTTTATCGCCTTATACTTGTTTATGTGCTTGTACATGCGACCTATCATTCAACTGGGTCTAGTGAGACTTAACCGGTAATCTAGATGTTGGGATAGCTCTCCATGTTGTGTTTTGTATACCCGGACCAATAGGATCACAAATGACACCCTGTCCTTACCCTTTGATTATGAGCTTAGTTGGACCGGCAGGTGACCCGATAATTGTTCAACCAGTATTGTTCTTAATTAATTGGTATTGATTTGGGTGGTGGACTACCGGTGTATAAAACAACATCAAGCAATAAGTGGGTAAAGTCCCGATGGGCTAGGGTATTAACAGGATCACCACTGCTTTAATTCCCTATGATAGATTATAATTAGACTAATGGATGCTTTATGCGGATGCGTTAATCGTGACAGGATTGTTCGTATCTAGGTCTTAGGAAGAAGTACCGCCTAAGTCTTAAGAATGATATGCCGCCTCGAAATAAGTAGCCATTGCACTAAACAAACAAATCAACATTTAATCGGATTTAACATGGTTAATACAGTTTTCTATTATTTGGCTTGTACCGCTCCTTTATCTTGTGATTATTTGATTTCGTGTTTATTGTGTTTAGAATTAATATTTGTCACCACTAAACCTGTGTCAGTCTCTCAGTCTGAAAACCCCCTATTTACCACTAGTAAATATGTCTCTCAAGCTGAAAATCGGTAATCTAGATGCTGGGATAGCTCTGTATATTGTGTTTTCTATACCTGGACCAATAGGATCACAAATGACACCATGTCTTTACCCTTTGATTATGAGCTTTGTGGGACCGGCAGGTGACTCGATATTGTTTCAACCAGTATTGTTCTTAATTAATTGGTATTTATTTGGGTGGTGGACTACCGATATACAAAACACCGTCAAGCAATAAGTAGGTAAAGTCCTGATGGCCTAGGGTATTAACAGGATCACCACTACTTTAATTCCCTATGATAGATTATATTTAGACTAATGGATTCTTTATGCGGATGCGTTAATCGTGACAGGATTATTCGTATCCAGGTCTTAGGAAGAAGTATCGCCTAAGTCTTAAGAATGTAATGCCGCCTAAAAATATGTAGCCATTGCACTAACAATTTATCATGGTAATATAGTTTTCTCTTATCTGGCTTATACCGCTCCTTTATCTTGTGATTATTTAATTTCGTGTTTATTGTGTTTAGAATTAATATTTGTCACCACTAAACCTGTGTCAGTCTCTCAGGCAGAAAACCCCCCATTTACCACTAGTAAATATGTACAACATAGGTTTAACAATTAATTAGACTAATCTAGATAGATTAAAATACTGATAGAATATTAGGTTAACGTTCGCTCTTAGTGTTCGTCACCCTACTTACAGCGAAGCTTCATCTTGACCGGGTACACTGCCCATTAAAGTGTTCTTTTCTTGTTTGTCAGCTAAATATAAATGTAAAACTTAATAATCCCTAAATAACACCACAACGACAACACATCAGGTTTTTGGCGCCGCTGCCGGGGAGTGAATTAACTTAACCTTTATTCTCATTAGTATTTCTAACCATTATTTAGTTTTGCTTAGTGTAATCTAATTAATTTAATTCTGCTTGTATTGCATATCTGTGTGCCTGTTTGTGTGTTTAATTTCCTGCATTGTATATTTTGCATATTGTGTGTTTCTGTGCATTGTTACAGCCTGCTGTAAAATTTTGAGTCGAATACTCTATACGGCGTATTCAATTTATTGGATACGATGTATAAATTTTTTCTAAACCAATACAGCGTATTCGACTCTATCATCAATACGCCGTATTCAGATTACTGAATACGGTGTATTAGTCGATTTAACCTTTTTCTTCGTAGCAAATTCATTACTAGAAATGGAAGACCCCAACATCACGATGGAAGAGTACATCCAGCTTATGGCTGATAAAGCTTGAGGGTGTGATTAGGCGTTTAATTGGGAAACCACTACGTACAGTGAGGAATATTGTGATGATCTCAATTCTTTCATAGGTTTTGAAACAGATTTCCTAGCTATCGTCTACAATGATGCATCGACATCAAATCAAAATGTTTCTTCCGAACCCACTGTATGTATTTACAATGCAATTAAATCTGACATTGATTTTTACATATCATTTTCCGATTCCGAGGACGAGGATTATACTTTTATATATAACAAGGATTCGTCTTCTTATACATTAATTCCTGCCAATGATTTAAAACCGGAGCCGGTAAATAACTATGTTGAAATCAATATTGAATCTTGTTTGGAGAACATTGATGTCAAACCAATGGATAGTGTTATATGCACAAGCAATGACACCACTCCCATTGAGTTTGATAAAAACATTGAAACAAATCATGACACACCAGGTAAATCTTTCGCTAAAAAGGATTTTGTTTTAATGATTAAAATCGTGATTAGTCAGTGTTTTAACAAAGGGATGCCATTAATTTTCATTATCAAAAATTTATATGTGCCATTTGGCATCCCGTTCGACCCCAAATTGTTTTATAAGGATAGGATTAAAATTGGGGGCAAGTCTAACTTAAAAATTTTTTTGTAAACAAAAGTGCTTCCCGAAAGACAACCCAGTTGTTTTAAATTGTTTGTCGCATTTAAATTGTTTAAATTTTAATTAATTGTTGACTCTGTCATCCCAGACATTACATATGGCGTATCGAACCCCTCAGGATACGGCGTATGTATGTCTGGACATTATCAGTATTTTTAATTCCAGTATTTAATTTCTAGTATTTAAATTGTGTTTACAGATTTGCATACGGCGTATCCTAGGGTTTGGGATACGGCGTATTGTAACCTGTACAATTGTGTCTTTAATTGTTTTCCTGTATTATAGGATAACCGAGGTAGAAAGTACACGAACGTCTTCTAAACTTTCATGCATGACCTTGCTGTAAACAAAATCGACTTAATGGTATACTCTGAAAATGTCATGTGTTGAACTCTCACAGGCATTTTGAAGCCCTCGTCAACACACCTTATGCTCAAACACTCAAAATAAAGAACCATCCGGAGCAAACTATCAGCGGAGTTTCCTTGCTCTAATTCTATTTCTCGTATTATTTAATTGTTTTATCTATACAACGAGGACGTTGTATAATATAAGTGGTGGGATGGAGAATTAGAATGTACTTGTCCTTATTTTCACAAATAAAATGCTACATGCTTAAAAATGGATCAAATTTAAAAAAAAATTAGAATACTTTTTGTGAAAAATCACTAGTTACATTACCTAGCGCACTATAACCCTTAATGTCAATTTGTAAGAATTAAGCCTATCCGTTTCCAATTGCTTACTAAAAATTCCACAAAATATGAGTGTGTCGGTGATGTAGTGGACTTTAGAACATGACCTGGTATATCACTCGAGACCTCAATGATGAGTATGATGGATTTAGATGGACTAACATGCTTAACTGATGAATTTCTAGGATTAAACCAAAAAGCCTATATCTTGTTATATTAACTAACTACACTGGTTAGTTAATCCCCGTGTAACCCTTTGCTTACTCTCTCTTTTAGAGTAAGATACCCCTAGAATAACCTGCTGAGCCATTCCTTTCTTTTTTTCACACCAATTAGAATTGTTTCGTTTCACATTTACACCTTAGCCTACCATGTAGATTAAAGCCTATTTTAATCAAAGTTGCTAGTTGCTTTTGTGTAAAGTTTTGTAGTTCCTGCGTCAAAGTGAATTTTTTCTATCTTTGTAATGGTCGAGAAAATTGCACAATGCAATGAGAATATTTGTAGCTCTCGTATCTTTGCTACTTTCGTGATTATGTATTATGTTCGAAGAAGAAATATTAAAAGGAAGAATTAGCCGGACGAATGATGATAGTGAAGACGGTGAAATTACACTGAGATTTATGATTTATTGTTATAAATATTTTTATATATATATATATATGTGTGTGTGTATATATATATAGTCGGTTCATTGAGCTTATACCGATGAGATTATTTGAAAGGATCGATTATTCGTTGATACGTACAAAAATTCAACAATGTAGCGTATTGTAAAGAGTGGCTGATATCACCACTTATCTTGTAAAGTATGTAAAGTTCAGGATGTAAGGGAAGTTGACCGTTATGGGAACGCCAACTTAGGTTGTCTTTGTCATTTCTATGATTGAGGCGTTTGTTTATATGTTCAAGTCTTTGTCATGGAACGGTCAGGAAAGTTACTAGAAACCGTACCTTATTTGTTGTCTTTAATCTATTTGTTTTGTATATTTTATCTAACAACCATTTACTTCCCTTTCCTAATAACTAACCTTAGTATCTACTCGAACGAGGATGTGTACGAGCATGGATATCTGTTTCGTCGTTACGGCCATGTATGCATGTCTCAGCTGCCTTGTTAGATGACGACCTTCGGTGAAAGTCAGAAGCTCCATACCCTATATAATTATTCATCCTAACCTTTGGATTAAAGAGTGATCAACCCTGAGCCTATTTATAAAAACCCAATTTACCTTTTGACTTGTTTCTCCTTAGCTCTAGTGGTGGAGATGTGTATCTTTGCAAAGGCTACGATACGAAGCTAATCATGATAGAGCAAATGAGCATACCACTTAAATGTTACACCCTAAATTATTTGAGTGATTTGAGTGTTTTCATTTCCATATTTCGTGAGGTTCTTGGTTTTGTACAGGGGGTTAGAACAAAAAATGCTTAACGGAAAAATCCTTAACCTCAGTTGGGATACATTTTCAAAACCTTTCTAAAGTATACTTGAGGACAAGTAGGACTCAAGTGGGGGGATATTTGATATCATCAAATAACGTCACATTTTACCATCATTTATCCCATACATTTTACCCACTTTTATATAATTATTGCAAGATATTGGTACTTAATTGCTTAAAGTTTATGATTGCAGTAATTATGGAGTAATTTGTGAAGACGAAGCTAAAAGGCGCAATTCTGGAACTAAAACGAAGATATTTGAAGAAAATTGTTATCTACTACTATACGTCGTATCCAGCAAAGAAGATACGGCGTATCAGCGCCAGCTCATCACAAGAATACGCGTAATGATCAATTCCCGATTCGGCGTATCACTGCTCACCCATACGCCGTATGCACAGCTGGTCATCAGTCAAAGATATGCAGTTAATGTGATTGATGGCAATTAATCTTGATTGATTTGATCTTATCGCGAACTCCAAGGAAATTAACCCTATACGCCGTATGCACCTTACTCCATAAATTATATTCTTCACACCATACACTTTGAAGTCGAGTTTTCCAAGAGAAAAGGAGCAGCCAAGGTCAAGCACAACCATAATTCCATAGAAGACATCGTGTAATTCTTACTTTCTTAATCATTTGATTCTTAATTGTTTGATCACGCTTGTAAAATTACAATGATTGTGGGCTAATACCCTCGGGTATTAGCCATGTTAATGAAGATTATAATGTTTGGTTTGTTTTAATCCGGCTTGCTTAATTTATCGTTGTTGTTTAATTATGTTTATCGCCTTATACTTGTTTATGTGCTTGTATATGCGACCTATCATTTAACTGGGTCTAGTGAGACTTAACCAGTAATCTAGATGTTGGGATAGCTCTCCATGTTATGTTTTGTATGCCTGGACCAATAGGATCACAAATGACACCTTGTCCTTACCCTTTGATTATGAGCTTAGTTGGACCGGCAGGTGACCCAATAATTGTTCAACCAGTATTGTTCTTAATTAATTGGTATTAATTTTGGTAGTGGACTATCGGTGTATAAAACAACATCAAGCAATAAGTGGGTAAAGTCCTAATGGGCTAGGGTATTAACAGGATCACCACTACTTTAATTCCCTATGATAGATTATAATTAGACTATTGGATGCTTTATGCGGTTGCGTTAATCGTGACAGGATTGTTCGTATCTAGGTCTTAGGATGAAGAACCGCCTAAGTCTTAAGAATGATATGCCGCCTCGAGATAAGTAGCCATTGCACTAAACAAACAAATCAACATTTAATCGGATTTAACATGGTTAATACAGTTTTCTATTATTTGGCTTGTACCGCTTCTTTATCTTGTGATCAGTTGCTTTAGTGTTTATTGTCTTTAGAATTAATCTTTGTCACCACCAAACCTGTGCCAGTCTCTCAAGCTGAAAACCCCCCATTTACCACTAGTAAATATGTATAGCATTGGTTTAACAAGTAACTAGACTAATCTAGACAGATTAAAATACTGATAGAATATTAGGTTACTCTCGCTCTTAGTGTTCGACACTCTACTTAGTGCGAAGCTACATCTTGACCGGGTACACTACCCGTTAAACTATTGTCTTTTGGTTTGTCGGCTAAATATAAATGTAAAACTTGATAATCACTTAATATACACCACACGACGACACATCAATACCCAATGCTCAAAGCTTTATAAAATTCGCCTATGTTATTTATCATAGCCAAATTTTACATACAAGGACCCAACTAGGAAATACAATTTACAAGTATTACATTTACATTTAACCTTTACATCATTTAACTTCAAGTTATACAAGATTTTTATACAAAACATCAAAGACACCAACTACCAACTAGCACCTCCCCCCCCCCCCACCCTTATTTTTGATGGAAAGGTATTGGATCCAAAAGGGGAAGGCCAAAGCAACTACAATTAACCAACTTGAATCTTGTAGCAACCTCAAACTCATTAAACCTTAATGTCCCTGACTAGTTAATTTGAACAAGACGTTCCTAAATACCTCTTATTATTTCTTCTAGTCTAAGACTTTCTTAATAGTCGTTTTGACTACTCTTTAGTATAAATCATGCATCACTGGAAATATAACAATACACTTCATTTCCATAAGCAAAAGTTTACAATCTCTCTTGTACTCATCCCTCTAATCCCGCGGCCAAACACAAACACCTATATACAATCCATAAAATTTTATTTATCACATATACAAGTGATCTAACATCATATCTAAGGTATTACAAGAAGGTTTGAAGGCTTGGTTTACCATTTACAAGGGTTAATCAAGAAAGGTTTAGGATTAGGGTTTCATTGGATTTAGGGTTTTCTAAGTCATGGAAGCTTGGGTTTAATATCTAAACTAGGGTTTAGATCTTGTTTTTCATCATCCTACTTCATATTAAGGTTATCTAAAAACCCTACTCTTTATATTTGTGATTTCATGTGTATATAGTGAATCACCATCTAGGATATATATTAACATGTAAAATGGATTTTTACACTTGATCATGGTTTGATAAACTTTTTCATATGTTATATGGATGTTAAATACATGTTGTAATGGAAGTATAAGTATTATACAAGAGTTGGTTTATCTATAAAAAGTATATATAAACTAGTTACCTAAAAGTTTACTTAATAAGTTTATAAGTAAAAGTGATGAGAAGACTTGTTATCATGAACATTTATTGGACAATTTATGGACTAAAGGACCTAAAGTACATAGAACTTGTAGTATAAGGGTTATTGAGGACTTGTAATAAAGTTACTAGATTAAAAACTTATAAAAACATGTTTTAAACACATTTTAACAAAAACATCAAAAGTTTCTTTTTTAATTCGAAAAATAACATATTTATTTTATAATTTTATAAAATACTACACGTCATGACGATCGTAGGCATGTAGAGAACTCGAAAATCCGAGCTATAACGAAGAAGATACGCCATTTGTAAGTTTACGACAAATAAAAGCTTTTATAAAAACAATTTTATAAAAACTTATTATATTCCAATTCTGATAAAATTATATAATTATTTTTCATAAAAAGTACATATTTTTAGGATTCCAAAACCTTAAGAATCATAATTATTCAATCAATAACGAATGAGTTATGGATTTTTCGATATTACGATGATTAAAGTTTATAAAAATAATTTTATAAACTATGAACAGTAAAAATCATAATTCATCTCAGATACTTTTTGAAAAATATCTTACTTTGATAGAACTCTTAATTATGAAGGCGTGCTCGAAAGAATCGCTAAAATCGGAGTTAAAACGCATAAGATATGACTTCTACGAGAATTACAGTAATTAAATTTATAAAAATGAATTTATAAAAGTGCATGAACAGTAAAAAGTACTGTTCATCAGAGGGTTGAAAATACAAAAATGTAATATTTTGATAACTCTTCTTAATACGAAAGCGTGGACGTAATGAACGTACGAAACAAACTTAAAACGAGAAAGTTACGCCATTTTTTACTAACGTGATATTTATACCATTTTAACTTTATAAATATGATTTCACAAATACAATTAGATGGTGATGTAACTATATAGAATTATATACGGTATTAGTTATCCAAAGTACTTAGTACTCATACGACCTATAATTAATTAGGCTGCATTCGGATGTTTTCGTGACGCATTTTGAGTTTGTGATTTACATTATCGATTCACTCACTCAAGGTGAGTTTATAGCCCCTCTTTCACTTGTTTTACATTTACTTACAACTCTCGGGGGAGAATACATGCTCGTTACAACTTTGTTATACACTCATTTGCATATGTCACGGTGAGATACAATACTTGTTTTTACTTATGGACACAACAACTATACTTTACTCTTATGATTACGGATTAGCTTAAGTTGCATGAACTGTAAATTACTCAGAGGGTAAGCGCGAATATTATAAAATAGATCTATTCGGGATTGACAATCCCCATTCAGGTGATTAGCTATCACTGGACAAATGAACGTTATACCATGTCGGAGCACGACCGGATTGGTGTCTACAGGGCCAACAACTACATACTCATGAACTCTTACTGTGCCTTGAATAAAGTGGCATACATATAATCTAACCTACGTCGCAGTTTCCCCCCCCCCCCCCCCCCCCCCCCCCAACCCCCCCCCATCCCCCCCCATGACTTAGGGTGAAATCGTAATCACACATGGTGACTATTGTATTGGATACAATGGTCATGCGTACTTTACAACCGCTTTGTTCCAACTATACTCAACTTTTCGTGACTATCGTATGAGATACAATAGTCATACATATCTTTGATTTCAACATTTATGCATACAATTTTGGTAACTATTATAACGATTGAAATGGTCATATACTCTTTACAAATCTTTGATCCAACATTTGTACTTACAAAAATCTATGAACTCACCAACTTTATGTTGACACTTTTAAGCATGTTTTTCTCAGGTGAATTAGATGCTTGACATACATGATGTGCATTGAAGTCTAGACTATACAATACTACATTTATGTATTTCTACAAATAAATCTCGTTGTATTATTCTAGTCTTATCATTACTTATTGATGCAAACGTTGAGGACAACTTAATAAATAAATTCAGATATTGTTAAATCAACAAGATCACTTTTCAAACGACTTATTTAGAGGTCGTTCTGTCATATCTTGTGTAATGTACTTATGAAGTAACACTCCCGGACATAATTCCGCGAGCGGGCGGCCCAGACATGGGGGAGTTATCATATATCCTAAGGATGTCTTTACGGGTGTTCAAGGGTATCTCTACTCTTAAAGTGAGAGTAAACAAAGGTTTATAGGGGGTTAACTAACCGATATAGTTAGATAGATAAGCAACCTGTAAAGGCGTTTAAAGGGATAATCCTAAATTATTACCAACTTAAAAAATTACTCCATCCTAAATCCATAGTACATCATCATTGCAGCTCGAGTGTAATATACCAAGCCAAGTTCTAAAGTCTACTACATTACCGACACACTCATATTTTGTGGAATTTGGGTAAATATTTGGAAACAAATAGGTTAAATCCTCACAATATCTAATAAGTACTATTGTGTGCGGGTTATGTATCAAGTAATTTCACAAAAGTATGCTTGAAAAAGTTTTATATTTGAGCATAACTTAAGCATTTTAGTGTGAAAAATAGGACAAGTATACATTCTAATTCTCATCTCCCTACTTGAATTATACAACATCCTAGTTGTATAGATAAAACATTAAATACGGGAATTAAAAAGAATTAGAATGAGAAACTCCTCTGATATTTGCTCGGTAAATTATCCATGTAGATTTATTGAGCAAGAATTCATGTTGAACAGCCGTCTTGAGGTTTCAAGACTCCAACAGTTCAAGATCTCCAGATTTGTAAATTCTCCACGAATATTCATCGATATTTCTTTAACGAGGTCCTGTGTAAAAAAAATAAGAAAAACATGCATTCATATCTTGGTACCTACGCTTAATTTAAACTAAACTAAATACGAGTCAGTCTGGTGAATAAGCTGTATCATGCGCTTGAATACGCCGTATTGCTATAACTGACAATAATGTTATTAAAGTGCATAAAAAGTAAAGACTGATAACGTCCAGACAATCAATATGCCGTATGGTATGGAGTGGATACGTCGTATTGATGTCTGGGAAGACAGACTCGATAAAATCAAATAACATTCTGGGTTGTCTCTCGGGAAGCACTTTTGTTTACAGCGAAGTCTTTAAGTTAGACTTTTCTTCACCTTCTCTTTACTCGGCTCTAGTTACCATCCATCCTTCGTCCATCATGCGAAAGATCACCTGGTATGCTCGGCATGCATCTTTGCTTGTTCTAGCCAAATCTTCGTATTCATCTTCTTTAACAGCAACATACTCTTCATTTTGTCCGAATGAATACTTACTCATCTTGAATCTTCTCATATTGCGCACCGACAGTTCATGAGTTTCACATAACTCTTGTCTTTCATCATGAGTTTCATTCTCATGTTCTATTTCATCTTGATCATGGTAGGTAATCTCATGGCTTTCCTATCTTCTCCAACCATCTGCTTAATTCATCATCACTGATTAAGCCTTCCATGATAGCTTTATTTCTTAAAGCTTGTTCTTATAGCTCGCTATCCTTCAAGGCTTCACACCATTCATAATCTTGATGACGGAACGAGTTTCCAACTATGTAAGCTCCAGGTAAGTTTCCTCCATTACAGTATCCATCATTCTTCCAACTACATGTTGGCCATTCC
>BQNB010051669.1:0-40868 GCA_026074375.1 Tanacetum coccineum | reverse complement strand
TCTCGCTTTATCCGTCAGTTTGTGGATGGTATGCAGTACTCATATCCAGACTAGTATCCAAAGCCTTCTGAAGTGACCTCCAGAAATTTAATGCGAACCTAGGGTCACGATCATAAATAATCGAGAGGGGTATTCCATGCCTCGTGACAACCTCCTTTAGGTACATTCTCGCCAGTTTCTACATGGGATCAATTTCTCTCGTTGGTACAATGATTGCAGAATTAGTAAGTCGGTCAACAATCACCTAAATGGTGTTGTAGCCTTGTGACGACTTAGGAAGCTTCATGACAAAATCCATAGTGATGTTATCCCACTTCCATAGGTGGCGATGTTGGCCTTCATATTGGGCCACCAATATAACTTCTTCATGTCCTGATACATCTTCTCAGAACCCGGATGGATAGAGTATTTGGACTTGTGGGACTCGTGCATAATCACAGTCCTCAAATCGCCATAATAGGGTAACCAACTCTTGCCATTTAAGCATAAAGTTCCATCTGCACGGGGTTCCAACTTTTCCGTTCTAAGTTTCTCCGGATCCTTGGAATTTTCAATCAACATACCTCCAACATCTTCGTTCTTGATGTTCTCTGGTTTTCGTGCTTCAGTCTGAGCATTCAGGATTTGTTTAGGAAGATCCAAGCCAATGGTCATCACTAAGGCTCAAACTCTTAATGGTTTACTCCGCTCCTTCCTGCTCAAAGCATCAGCAACAACATTCGCTTTCCCCGGGTGGTAATAGATCTCACAGTCGTAATCACTGAGCAGTTCTAACCAATGACGCTGCCTCATATTCAACTCCTTTTGATTAAGAATGTGTTGTAGACTCTTGTGATCTGTGAACACTATACACTTGGTTTCATACAAATAGTGTCTCTAAAGTTTCAGAGAAAACACTACCGATCCAAGTTCTAAATCATGAGTTGTATAGTTCTTCTCATGAATTTTTAATTGGTGTGATGCATAAGAAATTACCTTCTCTCTTTGCATTAATACAACACCCAATCCCTTATGCAACACATCGCAATAGACTACGAAATCTTCGCTTCCCTCAGGTAAAGCCAGAATTGGTGCACTGCACAACTTCTGCTTTAATAACTAGAAGGCGGCTTCCTGCTTGTCTCCCCAATCAAACTTAACTCCTTTCTAAGTAAGCTTGGTCATCGACTTGGCAATCTTCGAAAATCCTTCGATGAATCTTCGGTAATACCCAGCGAGACCTAAGAATTGGCGAATCTCCGTTGGTGTTTTAGGAGATTCTTAGTCCTTTATGGATTCGGTTTTGGTGGGGTCCATGTGAATTCCTTGACTATCAATCACGTGGCCAAGAAATTGTACCTTAGGAATCCAAAATTCACATTTGGAGAACTTAGCATACAACTTCTTTTTCTTAAGCAATTCCAAAACTGCTTATGGTATTCTTCATGTTCCTTCTTGTTCTTGGAGTAGATAAGGATATCGTCAATAAAGACAATCATAAATTTATCCAAAAATGGCTTGCACACGCAGTTCATAAGGTCCATAAATACCGCTAGTGCATTCGTCAAGCTAAATGGCATAACTTGGAACTCATAATGACCATACCGAGTTCGAAATGCTGTTTTTGGAATATCCTCTTCCCGTACTCGAAGCTGGTGATAACCTGATCGCATGTCTATCTTAGAATAAACATTGGATCCTTGTAGTTGATCAAACAAATCGTCGATCCTTGGGAGTAGATAACGATTTTTCACTGTTAGCTTGTTCAGTTCCCAATAGTCGATGCACATTCGAAACAATCCATCCTTCTTTTTGACAAACAAGACCGGAGCTCCCCAAGGTGAGGAACTGGGTCTTATAAAGCCCTTGTCAGATAGTTCTTTCAGTTGCTCTGACAACTCTTTGATTTCAGAAGGCGCCAATCGATAAGGTGCCCGTGCTACAGGTGCAACACTAGGTATCAGATCGATTTGAAATTCCACTGGTTGAGTCGGAGGAAGACCTAGCAAGTCCTCAGGGAATACATCAGGAAAATCTCGAACTATCAATACGTCCTCAAGTCGCTTCTTCTCTGACTTGTCTTCTGTCTCCTTTGTAGTAACGTTTTCCAAAAAATACTGGACATCCTTTTAGCATGTATTCATGTGTTTTGGTGTACGAGATAATGTGGAGACGAGCCTCGTTTCCCTGGTTGCTTCCGTCACCGTGAACGATTAGAGTTTCATTTCCCCAAGGGATATGAACGATCTTCTCGGCACACACAATGATCGCTTGGTACTTCACCAACCAATCCGTACCAATTATAGCGTCGAAACTACCAAGTTCTAAGGGCATTAAGTCTATGTTGAATGGTTGGTTCAAGATGTTTAATGTACAACCCCTAAGGATAGTGTTCAACCCAATTATTCTCCCGTCGGCTAGTTCAACGTCATAATAGTGATCTAATGCAGTTGGTGTGATATTAATTTGGGAGCTAAATGCAGTAGACACAAAACTTCTATCGACACCAGTATCGAATAAGATAGAAGCATAGCGGTTGTTTAAAAGGAACATACCTGTCACGACGTTGAAGTCTAGGTTTGTCCCTGCATGGCCTACCGCATACACTTTCGCTAAAGCATTGACATTTCCAGCTGGGGTGCCTCGATTGTTGTTGTTCTTTAGTTTTGGACATTCCCTCTTAAAATGTCATTGGGCACCACATTCATAGTAAGTAGGCTTCTGACCTGTCCCAGTGCCCCTTTGGTTATTAGCAATGTTGGCATTAGCAGGACTCCTGCAATCACAGGCCAGATGGCCAACTCGATTGCACTTATGACATTTGGGAGCACACGGACCATCATTGTGATAATTGCACTTAGGGCATAGGGGTTTAGATATCCCGTATAGCTTTTTCTCACCAGTCCCTGCAGCATAAGCCCTGTCGGTGTTTTGCCTCTTGTTTTGTGGTTGTTGTTATTGGTTATTATCTTGCTTTCTCTTGTTCTCTGTCTGACGCTCAGCAAAAGTGCAGATTCTCTTATCCATTAGTTCGGTAGCTATTTCAGTTGCTTCTTGCATTGTCTTAGGCTTGGATGCTACTACACTTCCGTGGATCATGTCGGGTAAGCCACCGACATATCTCTCAATCTTGTCAGATTCTTCAGGAAACATTCTAACACACAGCAATGCTAGTTCCTGGAAACGTTTATTTCCTAAAAGCGTTGGGTATAACTTGTCAAGTCAGTACCCTTCACCTTCAGATCCCAAATCTCCATTTCCAGTTTTTTGATTTCATTTCGAGGACAGTATTTGTCAGTCATCATTTTCATGAGTGTTTTCCAAGGCATATCGTAAGTGGCATCATGACCAACTGTCTTGACATGAGTGTTCCACCATGTTAAAGAAACTGAATGGAGAGTGCAAGTAGCAAACTTGACTTAATTCTCAACTCTACAATTATTGATATGGAAAACAGACTCCATTCTTTCAAACCATTGAGATAGAACGGCAACTCCTCCCTTGCCTTTGAAGTTTAATGGTTGACATTTGAGAAAGTCAGTGTAAGTACATTCGTGGGCAGTTCGTTCTGTCCTTCTAACACCCGTTCTTGAAATATATCTATCATCGCCATTCGTATTTCTGTCAGCATCGCTTGCTGCCAAAGCGGCAGTAACGCCTTGGTCAATCATTGCCTTCAGCTGGGCATTAGTGACTGATGTGGTGACGGGGGCTGTGGTTGTTGTTTCTAGGTTTAACCTCGTGGTCCTTTTCTTTGGTGCCATTTTCTTCAAATCACAAGAAAATATAATACCCGTTAGATTTCATAAAATCATAACCATGACATGACATATACATAATAAGTAAAGAGAGATCACAACACACAGTGAAATATACAACTAAATTAAAGTTAACAATGGTGTAGCTAAATCGACATTCATTCATAATAAATTCGATTACAGACATGACATAATACCACCATTCCAACATAATTGGAAAACATACATGATTGGTTCAGATACAAAATGATCACAACGATTAGGTTACAAGATAAAATATACAACCTAAAGCCATACTAGCCGGGAGTCATCCATAATACTTAGTAGGCTATACAAAATAACTAGCAATAACATGATCTAGGAACTGCTACCAGCCTCCTCTGGTGCATCTGGCTGTGCAAGACCTTTAGCTGGTCCCTGCTACCTCTCAAACTCTGTCATATGAGTCTGAAGTCTCTTCAGCAGTCTTAGTGCCTCTATGAACTGCTCTTGTCTCCTGCGGTCTGCCTCCAACATCAATCGCCGCCTGTCTCTTGTGGTCCGCTGCCTGTAGCGCTATAATCACTGCCTGCTGTGCTACCACCTGAGTATGTAACGACATAACCTCTGTACACACAAGGTCACTCGCATCCATAGATCGTCCCCAAGCCTCTCTAGACATCCTGGCCTCAGCCTCCATGAGCCTAGCAGTATGAGCATGTGCACACCTATCCCTATATAGCATGTTGAGCCGACCAGCCATCAGCTGTCGCTCAGACTGCTCATCATCCAACCTCGTATAGATCTCATCTGTGTCTTGCCTAACGCTAGTGGTAAACTCTGTCATCCATTAACTCAACTCTGTGTCATCAGTCGCTGGTGCCCCTGGTATGTCTAAAAGCATCTCATCCCAAGTGTCGGTGATCCCATAACCGACATCTCTCTCTAGATCCCGCATAATTTCCCTGTCCATTAGTAGCAACAAAACCATAGTCTATCCTAAGACCTCTAGTCGATCTAGCAGCAGTAGACGAGCTCTCTCCAACCTCGTACCTAGGACCAAGAGCGATGCCTAACCTCTTCCGAGGTGGTAAGGTAACCTCGAGTCTGTCTGCTCAACAGTCAGTAGAGAGTAGATGCAAAGGTGGTGATGAAGTAGGTAGCGGTATGGGTAAAAGTATGGTGTCCCTGATGGTGGGGTACCTGATGGTGGTGTATCTGTTCTGGTGTGGGAGAGTATGATATGTGGCGGTAGTGAATGGGAGTAGATGGGGCCTCAACTCTCAGTCGGATCATCGCAGCTTGATAACCCACGAACGAATAGGACTAGCAGGTGGTGGAGATGATACCGGTAAGGGTGGTGATACTGGTAGTGGTGATAGTATCAGGGGTAGTGGTGGAGAAGGAATCTGAGGCAATTGTGATGACCATGGGGAAAGTGGTGATGGTGGTGGAGTAGGTATAGCAAGGAGTCTGGCAACCTCTGTATCAGACCATAATGATGTAGGTGGCTCATCTCGGATCAATATCCTAGCAGTAACCCAGTACGCAGGATGTGGTGGTGGTGTGGCCGCAGACTCATCGGTCTCAAATGGCTCTGTGTCCTCAGCATATGGGGCCTGATCAACAGCTTGTAAAGCAATAGTTATAGAGTCGGCAGGAGTTGGGTGCTCCTCCTCCTCCTCATCCTCCTCAATATCAACATCCTCATCCTCGTCATCATCGGATAACTCATCCTCATCATCGCCATCGTCTCCTTCGTCGGCAGGATAATCGTTAGGATCCTCCTAAAGGTCCTTATCATCATCCTCCTCCAGATCCTCCTCAGGATTTGACTCAGGAACATAGCCTGGTGAATAAACAGCAGGTGAGAGAGTAGTAGGTAGTGGCTGCTCCTTAGCTGGAAGTATCTCATCCTCTGGTGGCATGAACTCCGGGTATACAGGCTCCGAAACAAACTCTGGTAAAGGTGGGTACTCAAGACCCGACACATAATCAGGAGATGGCAGGGCCTGAAAAGCACCTACCACATAGGCATATGGGTCCTCTGGCATCACGGTTGGTCCATCGACTCCTGGTGATCCGATATCTGGCAAATCTGCAAATGGGCTGGACACAACAATGTATGTAACCGTGGAATCCTCAGAATCTGACATGACTATATCTAAAAATCAAAAATAGCTTATATTAGTATTTAATATAAGACTCTTATAGTAATATACATTTATACCATAACGTTTTAGTACTCGGAGGCTGGAGCAGACTGCCACCTATTCAATATCAACGATCTCGGAATGAGATGTCAATAGATAACGTGTGTATCTCCGTGACAAATGAGACAAGTTTCTTTTAAGAGAAACTCGAATGGCTGGGAAGGGTTGTGCATTGCATCACTGGGTCCATGATGTCATTTTCAATGTCAGCAATCAACTTGTGATTCTGACAGCATATGTATTGACCCGGTTTCTGCCTTAAGTTGTGTGGAGGGCTTCTTTGTTTAGACCCTTTTATCCATACATTTCTTTTTCATTCTTCAACGCCTTCAATGCTTACCAAGACGTCATTACTAACACCTTGTTGTGATTGTTCCAGTGTTAGCTCATGTCTTAGTCGGCATTAGACCTCATATACATTCATCTCCGAATCATACCTAAGGACTGCTATTTCTAAACTTTGGATTAATCCTTGGTAGGATCCTCACAGTTCTGGTTGGAGATCATAGTATTGATTCCTAACCTAACCACCTTATGACTTCGATTCTCTTTTGAAATTTAAGATGTTGTTGGGTAGAAAGGATCGAACCATAAAACCTTTTTCTTTTCAGCACATTGAGTCGAATAGATCATATTTTAATTACATTTTCTCTCCTTTATATTAAATAGATAAAACATTAGTTTTTGAAATACATTGTGATTAAAATATGTTCTTGAAAATTCGTGAGGATAAAATATTGGTTTGCATGAAAGGTTTAGGTACATTTCTGAATAATGTTTTTTGGATACAAGAGTTGTCGTTGTTGATGTATCCAATAACATAAAACTTTGTTTTTTGAAGAAAACTCCCCCTCAATAATTAGGACCAATTGAGAAATTTGTTTGTCATTTTGATCAAACATTTGAGTAGGTTCAGCATGGTTGACACACAAATTTTACAGGAACAGATAATGAATTGTCTCGAGAACATTCTTTGAAAACACTTGTGTGTACAAACTTTTTGAAAACCAGAATGTTAGAGACTTCTCTTCTAACGCTAGAGGGAAGCGCACTGAAACGTACCCTTTCCTTTTTTCTTTGAGCTAAAAACATTGAATGTCTTGTAAGAACCAGCTCAAAGACCGAGAAACGTTTAATTTTCCTCGTTGTGAGGATAAGTTATAAACCTCCTTATATGAAAGTCCGGGGTTATGGTAACTGACAGTTTGCACATAACCATTTAGAAAAAATTAGAAAGACATTTATGAAACTATTTGTAAACTCTCGCTCGAGACTTCATTTACACACAGCCGTGTCAATGTTAATCGACACATTTCTAAGCGAACACGTGTATAATGTTATCGAGATTCCAATGAGGTGACATGTCGAGAAGAATCTTTGGAACAATTTCTTGTTTTTTCTGATTTTGTATTTTATTACCTTTGTCCTCCCAAGCATTGCTATGATGGTAGAATAGTAATTCCAACTCTTTGTCGTGATGTAGCTGTCTTGTTTGCTTAAGGAACAACTTTTGAACCAGCTTTAAACTCGAAGCCGACTGTTCAGTGCTGTGGACTTGAATTCCGAGTTCTGAACGTTATTGAATCAGAAGTTCATTGATGAAGAACGAGGCCTGAACTGATGTGAACAGACATCATCTCCATGAAGACCGAGGCTTGATCTGCTGTGATCAAACGTCTTTTGAACATTGAGGAACGGGGCCTGAAGTGTTATTTTTAGCAGACACCATTTACGTTGATCTAGACCGATGGCTTGAACTGCTGTGATTCAAGACGTCATTTAAACATTTGAGAACGGGGTCCTGAAGTGTTATTTTCCAAACAGACCGCCATTTGACATAGGCTTCATCTTTTGTGAAACCATGTCAGTGCACAAAACAGGTTTCTAGAATATCAAAATTTTAGCAAACCGACACTCTGGATTTTCCTGCTGTTTCATGTATAGATGCATCTGCATTAGGTCAACTTCGTTGTTAGCTTTTTTGACCCATTGAATGACGTACCTGCACTTAAACCCAGATTTGTTTTGCATGCATAAAAATGAAGGGATTATCCTCGTATTGAACATTTGGGGGTTCATTGCAACGCGTATTTGTGCCAAATTGGCGAAATATCATTCTAGTAGGAACCCATCTAATGACCAATTGACTTAAAAATTTTCTACCCGTTCGGTTTCCACCAAAGACAAGATCTAGGGATTCATTGTTTCCTCAGGGACAGTGGTAGTCTGTTTGTTTGAGAACCTATGTCCTATGGGGATCTGTCTTTCTGTGTTTTCTTAGATAGCACTTGAACGTTTATCTATGGGCACATACTCTTGTTTGTTATGGGATTTTGCGTCCTTAAATCTGTGCAGAAGCACGAGGAATTAACTTTGAGAAGGTCATTCTAAACACGTTCATCATGATTTGCAACTGAAAGGCACTTTATGCATGTATGGAGTTACATTTGCAATTCATTGAACTTTCAAGAAAGGCATTTGTTTCCTATTTCTCCTAAGTGAACCATCTTTGTTTGAAACCTGACTACTCATTAATGCTTTCCAATATCTAGTTTTCTGGTTTGCAACCAGTTAGTAGTGTTGGGTTAATCTAGCAAGGATCATCATACTAGGTTTTCCATTCACTTCTTTGTCTTTCTGAAGTTGTGCACTTTTCTTCAGCTTTCTCTAGGTAGTATTTATGAACCGAAGTCTTTGAGCCTACTTTTTCCCTTGGTGACTGATGTGACACATGCTTTGGGCAATTCCTAGAGGGGCCAGGTGCAATCACATTGGTGTTTCGAACTGCTTGTTTTCTAATCTGAGGCAAATTCTGTTGAGTGACTTGTTTAAACAAACCATCCGACACATTAGTTTTATTAACCGACTGTTTCGTTTGAAAACTTCTCATTTCAGGAGAATTTGAAAAAGGAGTCGGTTTTCCTAAAAACTGATGGTTTTAGGAATTCGTTGAGCATTTGTTGTCGAAAACAATGGTTTTATTAAAACCGAGTTGTCCACAGACGTTCCCTTGAGTTCTCAGATGAGTTTATTATAACTCACTTATGCTATGTGTCATTTGTCATGCGCGAGAGAGTAGCAGCTTTCAAATCTTGTATTTCATGATATTGTTCACGTTCTTTTCGAAATACATTAGATCCGTTTTCTTTGCAAACTGAGTTGTTTTTACATTGTTCTTTACATTGTGTCAAAGCAAGAGAGTTCAAGAGAAATATGAATTGTTTTTCAAGTTTAGCAAAACTCTTCAAAAGCTTATTATGAACTTCTTTGTTAACAGATTCAGTTTGTTTCGAAAGCTTTTGTGCAAGACATTCACATTCTTTGAACTTTCATGAATATACAAGCTTTGGTAATTTAGTATTAGCATTTAAATCTCATACAGAGAATGCAAATATGAACGAGGTAAACATCCGTCAGACACACAACTCTTCGAGAAGTAGATCATATATGTTTTAAAAATCAGCGTTTCTGATTCAAGTTCGTCAATCTCCTTTTCAAGGGGATTTAACGTACTCCAAATCGACATCCTTTCCTTTTTAGTTTCAAGACAAAACAATACTGTTGTTTGAAAGATGCATTAATAAGTTTTGATCAAACTTCCTTAGTCCTTAGCAGTTTGGGTTTGAGGAAATGCACTACTAGTATTATTATATCCAAGGTTTGTTGACAAATTGTTCTAAAATGATGAAGTTGTTTTGTCATTTCTTATAAAGTTGTCTAACTTACTACTAATGTATTTAGAATGGGTAGAAAGGCAACGTTTGTTAGCAATGTTTTGGCTTGTCCTAACACACGTTTTCTCCACAATTGTCCTCCCTAACTCTCTTTAGCGCGATTCTAAAACTGAATCAAGACATAGGTTTGGATGGTGAGTTTAAAGTTTCCAATAAACTGTTTGATATGTTAAATCATATGGTTTCAACTTTGTCTTATCCAATTTTGATCTACTCTCCTTTTCAAGAATCACTGTCTCTTCGCACATTGGGGCAGAAATCTGTTTTTGCAGGATTCAGAAGTAATTCATATGCGATCTCATACAAAGCGAGGGCTTTATCAGATTGCGAGCCATATCTTGAGGGTACTTTGGATTTAGCAAAGGTTGATCTACCATTATACTTGCGCATTTGGGTGCTTAACATGTGAATGGTCTGAATTGGAACCTGATTTGCGTTTATAAAAGAATTTCATTATTAAAAACTTTATTTGTTATTGTCCATTTCCAATCATCGTGTCAGTGATCTTTTCCTTACCTTAACCTTTAAATCCGAAATAACCTATTTCTCTTGAGTTGACCTCAAATTATGACTATTTAACAGACTCTTTTTGACTAGCTCCTCGTGTTTCTGCATTGACAGAACTGTGAAATTATCATAGCGGTTAGTTTTTTTAAACCCCTCTTTATGTCATGTCCTTTAATAGCTAATAGTCCTAGGAATTGTCATTTAACTTTGTTTGAAGTATTTTATAATCACTCGTTAGTTCATAAGGCCGTGTACTTCTTCTCATAGCTCAGTCTGCTTTGGTCTGAAGTGCAATCAGAGAACTATCCCGACCGCTAGTATGCCTCCCCCAAGAGCCCTAACTATTCTCATCAAGTTAGTTTTGCACTCCTTCAGTTCTTGAGTTAATGATGCGTTTGCTTTCTTTAATTGCTTTAAAATCGTTTTGTTTTCCTCAGTATCAAGAGTTAAATTTGCAATTAAATTAGACAAGACGCAGGCACGCTCAATCAACACAATCTGCAGCATTTTTGTCAACCTGATTATCATTAATTACATATATTTGATGAATCAAGGAGTGACATTGCTAATCATCCTTCTCCAAAACATATTGTGTACGATATGGATTCAGGTTGCTTCAAAGTCGTCTTCATTAGCAAACACATACTTTCCATCATGATTTGTACCTGTTCCAATGGCGTATCATAAGAACTTTGATTCTGCAGGTAAGAACTTCCTGAATCTTTGCATGAAACCGTAATGTATGCTTCCAATTCCTTAACACTTCAATCTTTCATCTATATACAAATCCCACTGCTTGTTCATCTCCTAACTTGTAACCATGATTGGGAAACCTCTTTGAACCCTTAGCACTGTTGAATCTGCAACAGTCATTCATCTCCCTGCTTGTCATACTCCATTTTATCAGCGCTCTTTTCTCAATCGACTTTTTAACATAATCCATGTTTTGGATCAGTGTATCACGGAATTCTGGAATATCGAGTCGAGTGTATTCTAGAAAGTAGTTTCATGTCATTACAACATATTCATCATCCATATAAATCCGTGACTTGATGAACATCTAAAACTGTGTCTCGAGCACTTTAAAAGAGGCCATGAGCCAATCTCCTTGAAATTTCGTTGTCTTATCAAGTTGCTTTAGCAGTTTACCAGCATGTTTTAGGACATCGTGCCTAGTGAAAGGTCCTCTAGAATCTTGACATAAAAAAGTGTCAGTAAATGCGCAGTTTGAATCCATCCTACGTTGTCCCGACTCCTTTTAAGAAGTCGTTGTGTAAAAAAGACCATGAGGTGTAATGAAGTCGTTGAAAAAGATACCATGACAACTTTCTTCTTAGTTTTGTCTTGAAATTAGTTGCATTTGTTGTTATTTCCGAATCTGAACACGAAGATAAGTTATCTTTCCTTCTCCCCATTTTATCTGATTGAAGTGAAAGTTGTTGGATCTTAAGTGGATATGAGTGAATATGAAGTTGTGGTCTTGTATGCAATTCACCGTCAACAGGAGGGATTTATACACGTCTATGATTAAAACTGATAATTGATTAACAATGAATGAACTTTAACAAAATCAATAGAAACCGTGAATGATTTGCTTCGAATCAGCGGCCAATATTTAATTTATAAAAACAGATAATTTTCTTCTGGCTACAGGCTTTACACATATTGTCTTAAATAGGCCCATAACTCTGAACACGGGCCAAAGCGTAATAACAATGGGGCCGTGAGCGCTTAGAAACAAAAACAAGTGTAACACAGAATTTTCCAAAAAACTGAAAAATGGTTTAATAAATCCTCATGTTATTCTCCTCGATTTGAGAGGTCACGGGCCAGAAAAACGGACTTACGGATCAAAAATTTAAAGCTGTTTTTACGGAAACCTTTTTCTCACACAAGATTTCTAAGACAAAACGCAGTGCTTTTTGTGAATCAAAACGCAATGAACTTTATCAAAACGCAGTGGTTGAGATTTGGTCAAAACGCAATGCTCAAAACGCAATGGTCAAACATAACAATGGTCAAAACGCAGTCAATATAATATTCAAAAATATCCAAAACGCAACCATAAAAAAATTTCGAAAAAGGGTTTTGATTATTTTAATATTTTAAAATTTCTTCTAACCAAAACGCAATGATTGCGTTTTGAACCTGTTTAATAAAAAATCAAAACGCAACATGAAGAAAATCAAAACGCAACAAGAAAAAATCAAAACGCAACAAGAAGAAATCAAAACGCAACATGAATTTTGCCAGAGAGTCAAAACGCAACGACGAAAAATACGACTTTTTCCACCAAAAATCGCCCAATAATCACCCTTTTTGACCTTTTAACTTGATTTCTCTTGCACAATTAGCTACCTTATGCCTAGATCTTGCTTAATAACATAAACATTCACACATCTAAGCACAAAAATTCGGGTTTGATTTTTTCTTATGACTTCTTTTTTGACCCATCGAATATGATCTTGTGAACACACAATCAACCACGAATCCACACATAGCTCTGATGCCAATTGTAGGATCCCGTTAACACTTCATAACATATATATCATACACGAATTTGATCTAGAAAAGAGAAAGGAGGAGTTGTTCTAGAGAGAGAGTTTAGAGAGAGAGATGAGAGAAAAGAGAAAATGGAATTATTTAGAAAATGAACAACTAACTTTTCCAAGTGGAAAAGTTCCTTATATACCCCGACACTTAAAAGTGACGCGCGGGATATTTAACTAGGACCCGGGCTCGGGTTTTGCTTGGGATTAAACCCGAACATATACAATATTAGATTAACGATGGCGAGCCCGATTAGCCCGATAATAGTTCTATAACAACTGTAAATATTGATTGACCGAGACTAAAATACATAATGAACGAACTTCATGTTCGACTCAATATTTTGAGGCTAACAATCTCCCCCGAAGTGAGGTCTTGAACACGGGAACGAGCTTCCTTTATTGACTCAATAAAATTGAGACTAACACATAGTCCGCCCTAAAACCTCCAGGAGTTCTAGCAGTGGAGGCAGACGAGCTCTCTCCTACCTCATATCTCGGATCGAGAGCAATACCTAACCTCTTCCGAGGCGGTAAGATAACCTCGGGTATGTCTGCTCTACGGTCAGTAGAGAGTAGATGAAAAGGTGGTGTACCTGATAATGGTGCATCTGGTCTGGTGTGGTAAAGTATGATGGGTGGTGGTAATGGTAGTGAATGGGAGGTAGATGCAGCCTCAGCTCTCAGCCGGATCATCGCAGCTCGATAACCCAACGGACGAATAGGACTAGCAAGTGGTGATAGAGATAACACAGGTACTGGTAACGATACTGGTAGTGGTGGTGAGGGAATATGAGGTAGTGGTGGTGATACTTGTAGTGGTGATAGTATCGAGGGTAGTGGTGGAGAAGGAATCTAAGGCAATGGTGATGACCATGGGGAAAGTGATGATGAAGGTGGAGTAGGCATAACAAAAAGTCTCTCAACCTCTTTCCTAGGAGGAAGTGATATCGGTGTCTCATCTTTGATTGATATCCAAGCAGTAACGCAGTATGCAGGATATGGTGGTGGTGTGGCCACAGACTCGTCAGTCTCAAACGGCTCAGTCTCCTCAGCAGATGGGGCCAGATCAATAGCTAGTAAAGAAACAACTGTAGAGTCGGCAGGAGCTGGGTGCTCTTCCTCCTCCTCATCCCCCTCAATATCAACATCCTCATCCTCGTCATCATCGGATGACTCATCCTCATCATCGCCATCGTCTCCTCCGTCGCCAGGATAATCAGCAGGATCCTCCTCAGGGTCCTCATCATGATCCTCCTCCGGATCCTCCTCAGGATCTGACTCAAGAACATAGCCTGGTGAATCAGCAGTAGGTGAGACAGCAGCAAGTAGTGGCTGATCCTCAGCTGAAAGTATCTCATCCTCTGGTGGCATGAACTCCGGGTATACAGGCTCCAGAACAAACTCTGGTGAAGGTGGGTACTCAGGACTCGACACATAATCAGAAGATGGCGGGGCCTGAAAAGCAGCTACCACATAGGCATATGGGTCCTCTGGCATCACGGGTGGTCCATCGACTCCCGGTGATCCGATATCTGGCAAATCCGCAAATGGGCTGGACACAGCAGTGTATGTAACCGTGGAATCCTCAGAATCCGACATGACTGTATCTGAAAATCAAAAATAGCTTATATTAGTATTTAATATAAGACTCTTATAGTAATATACATTTATACCATAACATGTATATCAATCCTAAGTGCATCTAGTCTTAACCAACTAATGCAACAAGTAGTGTATGTATATATGTCCCGTGAAAATCCCTTTGTATGAATGCAATGTTTGAAAACGGTTATAGTCCAGCAAAAACATTTGACCTGGTTCTCTATAACCTTGGCTCTTGATACCAATATGTAACACCCCCAAATTGGGTCGCAGCGGAATATGGGTTGGGGGTGGTACTTCATAGATCAATAACACAAGATATATATAAGAACGACCATAAAAAGCCGTTTAAAACCGATACATTGGATTTAACAAATTGTTTGTTACAAAAGCTCGAAGCTTCACTTGTTCACTTGTTTAAAATACAAAGATTTCTAGCCCATAACAGATATACAAAATGTAATGCGACAAAATCTTTAATGCATGACATCCAAATCAAAACCACCAATGTATCCCTTGCACCTCGTGCCTTATTGATCCCCTGAAAAACATTGCTTAAAACGTCAACATATTGTTGAGTGAATTCATAGGTTTATAAAAGTATAATGTAGGACCGGCCAAGATACCCTATGAAATGCAACAGATGCAAACATCATAAATGTAATTAACGTTTTCCTAAGCCCATAGACACTTTTGGGAAGCTCGACATGTAATGAAATGCAAATATAATATGCCAACATTGCCGTGATTGATGTTTCTAAGACCCGCAACATCCTATGTCCGACATGGTATACGTTCGTTTGTCCAGTGATAGCTAATCACCCGAACGGGGATGTCAATCCCAATAGATCTATTCATATCATTCGCGCTCACAATCCTAGTAATTGACAGTTCATGATAATGGGCTCAGACAGGGTTATCGCTACTTAGGCAAACACGTAATCGTAATGTAAAATGTCCACTTGCGTCCATTTGTAAAACATGAATATGTTTCTCACCCCAAAACTTGTAAATCATTAAAATGTAAAACGTGGGGCTATGAACTCACCTTGAGTGAATGATAATCCAAATACAACAAAAAATGCGTCACGGAAATGACAGAATGCAACCTAATCCAATATAGGTCGTATAAGTACTAAGCAATTTGATTAACTACTACCATATACAATTCTATTATAGCGACATCACATCTAATTGCGTTTGTGAAATCGTATTTATAAAGTTAAAACGTTTATAAATAGTTCATTAGTAAAAACGACGTAACTTTATCGTTTTAAGCCCGTTTCTTATGTCCACGCTTTCGTGTTAAGACGAGTTATCAAAATATTACATTTTCATCTTTTTAGTCCCCTGATGAACAGTTGTTTTTACTATTCATGACAGTTTATAAATTTAGTTATCGTAAAACCCGTAAATGTCGTATTTTATTCGTTATAGCCTGTTTTTAAAGCGATTTCTTTCGAGCACAAATGCCTTTGTTATAAAAAGTTATAATCATATTAATGAAGTTTTCAAAAATGTGATCATGTCAGAGATGAACGAATTTTATATAAAAGTATTTATTATCGTAAACTCGCGAAATTCATAACTCCTTCGTTATTAATAGAAAAATTACGATTCTTATTGTTTTGGAATCCTAAAAATATGTGTAATCTGAGAAAAATAACCAAATTGATATATCAGTAGTATTTTGTAACTTGTTTTTATAAAATTTCTTTTATAAAACCGTTTGTTAACGTATAACTTGTAAACTACGTATCTTCTTCGTTATTAATCCGTTTTTTGAGTTTCTTTACTTTTTGAAATATCCCTCTTAGATGAAGTATTATTATAAAAATATAACTAAATAAGTTAAAGTTCGAATTCTAACAGCAAGTTTGAGTTTTCTTTAAAAACATGTTTAAGCTTGTTTTTATAACTTTTAAGCTTAACTACTTTGTTACAAGTCCATTACAATACTTATCATCACATATCTAACATACTTAGGGTCCCTAGTTCATCATTTGTCCATATATTGTCTAAGAATCACAAGATCCAAACGTGTACACACTTATTTTTCCATGAACTTTCATAAGTATACTTTTTAGTTAACTTGTTTACATATACTTTTTATACATAACCAACACTTGTAAATTTCTTATACTTCCATTATAACATAATATAAACATTCATAAAACATATATAAAACTATATAAAAACCATGATCACAAGTAAAAATCCATTTTACAAGTTAAAACATTTCCTAAATGGTGATTAACTACATAGAACATATATATGCATAAAATCATAAATGTAAAGACATAAAGAGTTTTAGATGACCTTAATATGATGTGTGGTGATGAACAACAAGAGCTAAACCCTTGTTTAGCAACCAAACCCTAACTTGCAAGACTTGAAAACCCTAAAAACCAATGAAACCCTAATCTTGCTTTTTGCTTAATTAACCCTTGTAAACCTTAAACCAAACCTTCAAATCACCTTAGGTTATCTTAGATATCATGTAGGAATGTGTGTAAATGTGTTAAATAAATTTGATATGGATTATTTGGGGTGTTCTTGTGTTGGCCGTGGGTTGGAGAAGGAAAAGAGAGAAAAGAGAGTGTTTTTCACTATGAAAATGATAAGTGTATGTTATCTTTCCTAGTGCAAGACTTATATGATACAAGGACTATTCAAATGTGGTATAAGAAGTCCAAGACAAGATGAGTAATTCATGAGAAGTCTTATGGTCAAGGCATGGTCTTTTCTTGTAAAAGTCTTAAGGTTTAATTAGTTGTTGAATGTACATAGCAAGTTGCAAGATTTTGTGATATTTCTCTTGGTCTATCACACCAAATCCGGCCATAGTATCAAAAATATGATGATATTTAGTAAATTTTGGGTATTGGGTACAATTGTGGGTATTTGTTGAAGCGTAGAAAAGTTTTGGTGGTTTCGGGAATGCCTAAACGTATTTTTTCGCAAAACGTAAACACTTTACGCAACCAATAAAAATAAAATGAACAAAGTTAATAATTATCCTCAAAATAATTACTTAACACTTGCTTGATGTAAACATTTAATTGTTTGATGCCCGTTTACATTGAACGATAAATTTTAGCTTACGCGATTTAACTTAACGATTACGATTTAAAAGCAAACGCGTACAATACTAAAAATACATAGTGAATTTATTGACGTCGTAAATGACCCTAAAACACGGGGTGTTATAGGGAATCTCCTAATTTTCTTGATTCTAACCCAATTGAAAGGGATAAGTTCATTACGCTCCTGGTAGTCCTTTCCTTTCATTGGCAGTCTCCCAGGTCTTGTTCATACGACGAAGCAACTAATGTGACCATAATGGTTGGGGGATTGTCCTAGGGAAACTAGTGGTGTAACTTGATCTTTCGGCTAAAGATTTGGTGTAAGATGAGGCTGACTCTATATGATAAGGTTGTTTAAAAGTCTACTTAGTTACTGTTTTTACAACTACAAACGCCCATGGCATACACAATTTATGAATACGCACACAAAATTTTGATAGAAAATAATAGAAAATTTATTTTGACAATGTTTTAGGTGACTACTCCCAGCATAGCATGGTCCTTCCTAAATTAGACATAGGTGACCAGGCTATGTATAATTTAAGGACTAACGATGAAATGCTCATTTCGTCAAACTAGTGTTATGTTTAAAAAGTTATATGGTATAAACAATATGGTTTATAAGGTAGCAAAACAGTTCGCAAAAATGAAAACAAGGTAGTTTATAGAACGACCCAAGATATTTTGTAAGATAGCAAAAAATAGTTTATTAGGTGATAGCAAAATAGTTTTCGAGAAAATCATGTGACAGTTTATAATGTAATAGTAAGAAGTTTATAATATGGTTACAAATAGTTTATGAATTGATAACAAAATAGTCTATAAAATGACAAAAAAATAGTTTATAAGATGATAGCAAAATAGTTTCTAATATGATGGCGAAATAGTTTATAAAACGATAGCAAAATAGGTTATAAGATGAAAACAAATTAGTTTATAAAATGTTAGTGAAATGGTTTTAGTTAATGAGTTTGTAGATGTCTCTTGAAAACCTTGAGAAGGATATTAGTTACAAAACGAAACGTCAGCCTCAAGTCATCCTTTTCCATTTGTGAAAGGTAAGTACACACTCTATCTCGTTCAAGTCCTAGATAAGGACCATCAGTACCTGATTGCAATTTCATCTCTAACACTATCACCCCTCTTGAATTGGCCTTCATCAATAGACTAAAGAATGTACTCTCCATGAACTTTTCCCTTCTAGTATAACCGAATTCATTGTTGCATGACTCAAAATCAGTCCTGTCAAGCATGGGAGGGCAGGTATCAAACCGCGGCTTGGATATCTTCTGACTGATTGGACATTTTAACTGATTGTGAAATGATATGATTGGATTGATCAAAGATTTATGTCATGTATGTAAAAAGTGGTGATGTTTTTTAATTGTTTATATATCTTTGCTTTAGTTTGTTAAGTTTTTAAGTTTGAAAATAGTCCAAATGTCAAAGTAGACCAATAGTCCAAAACAGTGTCTCAAACCATTGGAATAGTAATCAAACCGCTACTAACAAACCGCTATTGCCAAACGCTGCGAATGGTAAACCGCTATGAAGACAATCTGCCAAACCGCTACCTAGAAATGAAATAGGCAGAGGTTTGTTTCCCAAATCGCTATGAGAAATAGTCTTCGAAAACCTGTAAATCGCTATGGTATCAAACCGTTGTAAACACCAAACCGCTACTAGAAGAAGGTGGTAAACCGCTATGAAAATAAAGTACCAAACCGCTACCAAGAAATGAAATTGGCAAAGTTTTGTTTTGCCAAATCGCTATGAGAAATTGTCTTCAAAAACCTATAAACCACTATGGTAGCAAACCGCTATGAATACCAAACCGCTACTAGTAAATCGTTACACTAAACGACAACCCGTTACTAACAAACCTTTACATAAAAGGACAAACCGTTGTCAGAAATGACAAATGGCTAGAACCGTGTACGACCCTGACAAATCGCCAAAAAAGTATATGACTCTGACAAACTGCCAGAACAGTGTACCAAACTGCTACGACTAACAAAACACAGAATACCAAACCATAACAAAGAAATACGAACTTTTACACCTTAAAACACCTAAAAATCACCCTTTTGAACATTCTGACTTGGATTCTTTTGCACAAATGAGTACTAGAAGGCTATAACAACTACAAAAACATGAACTTTAACACAAGAAACATGAAAATCAATGAAACTCAAGAACAAGAGCTAAAACCTTCTAAAACTCAACTTTTGATCCAAACCAAGAACTAAAACGCACACACAAACGATCTAATCATCCTATGGGCTCTGATACCATTTGTAGGATATTGGATATCATCACACAATCAAATGGTTAGTGGATTAGTCGAATGCTAGAGAGAGAAATAAAGAAAATACACACTCCTCTAGAGAGAGAAAGTGTGTGTGTATAAAATGACTAACCACCTCTTTCAACACAAGGAATAGGCTTATATAGTTGTTACATAAACCAGCCTAAGGCCTTAATAGTGGGCTTACACGTGGGCTTTAATATCCGGCCTAATATCGTATGTCATACGATTGACGATTAACTACGAGCTACAATAAACAGTAAAATACACGAGGTGACCGAATATTTTTCTAATATCTAACATTATTGAAGACAATGCAATATGTACTACATATAAACAACAAAAAACACACTTGCTTAATACATAAAAACTAAAAATGAGTACTTTGTTGAAATAAAATACTGGTATTTATTAAACACAATGCAATCTATTAAATACTTAATTACAATTTAAACTTTAAAAAATTTTCACTCTCACTTACTCCACACCCATATATACATAAAACAATATTGCATATACAAACTGACACTACTATACACCGTCGTCGCCACGTGAGGGTAATTGTATAGTATTTTAAAAAAGGGATATGATATAGCGAAGATTTATTGATGGTTTACAAGTTAGATGATCATAACTGTAAATAGCTTAAAGTTGTAGTTAAGTCTCCGGTTCTAATTATTTAGAGACACGAGGGACTAGTTTATAATTTGTGTGTTTGTATCTATTATTCGGTTTCCCTCTTGTATATAAACAATCTGCAAATTCATTTTATTGTCATAAATGATAATCATTTTCCCCCAAATTAATTGTTGCGTTCATATGGTATCAGGGCAATGCTAATTTGTGCTCAATTTCATTTTGTTCATATTTTTGATCCTAATTCACTCAAAATCTTGTTCGGTTAATTCGACCCGTTGGTTTGATCGGTTTGGATTTGTGAAATTATGGTTTTTAAGGTTTTAATAAAAATATTTCTTGAAGTTAGTTATAAAAATTGTTAAAATCTCCATTAATGGCGATACCAAACCCTAAGTTTCATAACAAGAAACCTTACATATAAAATTCTATCACACTTTATTCATGAACCTTTATATATAAGTGATAGCGTATGGGAGTTTCACTACAAGAAAAATAGTCTTTAGGGATGGCATGTTTCTAGAGACTACGAATGTAGTCTCTCAAACCCCACAAAAAGACAAAAATTTCACTTTCTCAATCTCATCTTTGACCGAAACCTCTAGAGACTACTTTTTGATCTTTAGAGACTACATGTAGTCTCTAAAATTTGCTACAAAACAAAACTTGAGTTTCCATTATATATGACTTTGATTATTACTGATAAGGACTACATGTAGTATTTATAAGTTTGGTGACGAATTTTTTTAAGTCAAAGTCAAAAAGTTTACTTTCTTATATATAATTATCTTTTCCTCCTAAAGTTATAAGGACAACATGTAGTCTCTATAAGTTTGGAGACGAAAAAAGTTTAGTAAAAGTCAAAAAATGGACTTTCGTGGTGGCGGGAAAGTTTGTCGCCCAATCTTTAGCCACTACACGTAGTCCCTAAAAGTGTTAAGTAGTCTCTAAAGGTTATTTTATGTTTTTATTGATTAAAAATGATTAATAATTAATTATAAATATTTGGCATTATTAAAAGTGATTTAAAAATTGTTATAATTGGCTTGATAAATTAATTTTAAACGTTTGAAATTAATAAACGTTTATATATTCTAAATCTTTAAACATTTAAGCCTTCTAAATCGTCTAATGTTGATGCACTATGTTGCGCCGGTGAAGTGTTAGAAATGACTGAAGAGTATAGTGGAGATAACCTTGTTTGTAAGATTAATTATAATTGCTTATATCCAACCGGACGGTGTTAAACCAACAAGAAGTAAAACATACGAATTATATTCTAAATCGATAAACGTTTAAACATTAAAGCATACAAATTATATTCCAAAGGCTAAATTGCTTTGGTTAAATGAAAAACTACTTCAAACCAAGTTTTCTCATTTCATTATAAAGCTCGTAAAGTAGAGCAGTTGAATCAAGTGTGTGGTTCTCGGGATGCATTTTCATTTCTAATGTTGCCTCAAGTACTTTTATCTTTCCAGAAAGTGCCTTTATATTTTCACTCAAGAACTTGCAGTTTGAGCACTCTGCATTTCCAATACTCGGTGCAGATCTAGAAGGTCCTAAAGAATAACTTAGAGGCGTTGAAGGTCCTGGAGAATAAATTGGAGGCGTTGAAGGTCCAGGAGAACTGTCACACCCCGTAAGTTTCAGGTCAACATTTTAAACCTTTTCGATTATTATCTTTGACTTTTTCATGTTACGTTTGAATCTGACAGTTTATCGGGAAGTTAAACCGCGTAAATCTAAAAAACGTCATCGGGCGCATCCCGGTATTGGTTATTAATAAATTTATGCCTTATATGAGATATTTTAACTTTTCTAAGTGTTTCGTGATTTTTAATCACTTTCGATATTAATTTTAGGGTTTTATCTTTTAAATTGTGTCTTTCGCGTTTTTGACTTAACGGAACCCCGAAAACCCACAATCTTTTCGTGTAAACTCGAGTTATCATCCGACAAGCATTGTAATGTTAAAATTTCGTTCACCTCCTAATCTTAGCCATGTTGGACGCCTAAACTACAACAAATGTTACCTTGCATCCTAAATTAAAGATTTAGCATCTTATTTTGAAACATGCACCCATGTGTGCATGTAAACATAGAAAGTGACACATGAGAGTGTCACTCTCATGCGTAACCTCCCCATATAACCTCATGCATGTGATACTTACACACTCTTACACTCTTTGACTAGTAAATTTTGAACCAAGAATAAGATACATGAACCTTAATCTAAAAACTTGACTCATTTGGTCCTTTGTGGCTTGTCCTAGCTGAACCACTAACACACACACACTCTTGGTGTGTGTTGGTTACATGGGGGCACATCTTAACCATAAAACCCTAATGTATCTTCATATATAAACCCCACTATAACAAGTTTAGGTCATTTCATTCACACATTGCCTCACAAAATTTTTCCTCTCTTTCTTTCTTCCCTTTGGGTCACGGCAACAAGCACACATACAAACACATCCATAACTTTTGATTTTCTTCAAGATCCAAACATTCTAAATTCATTTCCAAGGGTTCCTAAGGTAGATCCAAGTATTGGTTGGTTGATTTTTAAAGGTTTCTCAAGATTATAAAATTAGGGTTTCTAATTTTATAAGTGGGTTTTATAGATCTAGTCATTTTGGGAATAGATCTTGTGATTCTCTACTTGTTTCTTCATTCTTGTAAGTATTTCTTGGTCATCTCTTGTTTCATTTCCTTTATTCTTATGAATATTGTTCAAGTTTAAGAATCCATGTGTTTGTGTTACTTTTTAAAAAGAAATGATAAAAGTAACTTGACAACTTTTATAAAAATGGAAGTATTATGTTTGTTGTATTATAAGCTATGGTAAGATGAGTTGAAAAGTGGGTTGCAACAATAGATATGATGAGATTAGGTTAGATTTATGTGTGGTTTTGTTGTGGATTAGTTGTGAACGGAGATTAGGCTAGACTAGGCACTATTGTGAAGTTTGGGTGGATTTTGGTTGCGTTTTTGACAAAAAGTGCTTGCTGTCCCGAAATTGTTTTGAGGTTTTGAGCGACCTAAAAATGTTTTCATTAGGCGTAAAAGTAGTTTTTGAAGAGCTTGTTTCGAATAGATAGTTTTTCACATATCGCACTTTAAAATCGGACTTAAAATGGCCAAGTTATAGCCAAATGAAACTTGAAATATTTTTCGGCAAAACCAAATAAATAGTGTGCTGATATAGATTAGCATCATTTGAAGATGTCATTAACATATTTTGTACACTTTCGGACATTTTTGGACTTTCTAAACTCTATCGAAACATATAGTAACACACACATATATAGATTAGCATCATTTGAAGATGTCATTAACATATTTTAGGAAAAGCGATAAAGTTACTAAAAATAGTAAGTTTGGTAAAACTTAGCGGATCGGACTTGGAAGTTAAGCGATTATGGTTAGTTAGCGCATTTTGAAAATATGGAAACTTAACAAATATAGGGGACGGTATTAACGTCTTGAAACTAAAAACTTTCCTAAAATAGAAACTTTCTAAAAGTAGTAATTTTTGGATAAACGCCAAGACTTGACGAAAAACTCTATAATTTTATTTAGTCATACTTTATTAAACAAACTAAAGCACAAACACATATGGATGTCTTTTCTCTTGAAAGCGTGTCGTACAAGTTTCGGTTATCTTTCGTTTACCTAAGACGCGTCATTTATTTAGGTCGCGTGTAGGACCTTTCGGCTTTATTTCTTCCTCGTTGATTATCGATTCACCACTTGCTTAAGGTGAGTTCATAGCCCCACGTTTTTACCGATTTACAAATGCTTTATACTTTGGGGTGAGAAACATTGTTTGCTTTTAAAATTGGACACAAGTTCTTAACGTGAGTTTTACATGTTTATGTGTTGCCTAAGTTGCTTACAAACCACTATTGCCCGAACTATCATGAACCGTTAGTCACCTATGGCCAATTGGATTGGTTAAGTGAGCGTGAATGAATAAATAGATCTATTAGGACTAATTATCCCTATCTGCTTTGGTTCCACTTAACGAAGAACAAACAGATATATGTCATGTCGATGTGCGTTGTGGTGGTCTTTGGTTTGGGACACCAGTTAAGGGCAGGAATACTATGTGGCATGATATGATATGCCATGTTGTTATTAGCATCGGTGTCATGAGCTATTTTTATGTGATGCTGTATCTGTTATAGTAGTCGCATACGTTTTGAAATCTTGTGGTCCACTCTTGTATTAACTTAAACCTATGAATTCACCAACATTATGTTGACGTTTTAAACATGTTTTCTCAGGTGCTTAGCTTGGCTTGATTCTTGATGCTAAATGGAGTCTATGTGCTATGTGACTTCGCCAATTTCAAGACTTATCTATTTATATACTCGTTGTCATTATCAAACTTTGTTATGCTTCCGCTACATCTAACTTTCTTATGACCGGTTGTAAAACTTAAATTAATTTTCTTTATGCAACGAGTACAACTATTTTTCAAACGTCCATGATTAGTGGTCGTTCTTTATTGCTTTGTGTTCGGATTGTTATGAAGTCACGCCCTCTAACACGTATTCCGTCTAGGCCCCGTCTGGGGGTATGACACACATGCATTCCGATCAACCTATATTTTCCGAATCCCCTCGTCATTTCCTACGCATCTATCCAATAAAATCACAAATGCAATGAGTATTTTTGGAGTTAGAATCCGGGTTTGATTCTTGAAACTTCGGTTTAAAAGGAGTGTTTAAAATAGCTAGATGATTATTATTGGAAGCTTGGTTTTAAATAAAATGGTTCGGGTCAAGTGTTTAGGTTACGTCCGTAGGTTCGAACCACAAGAAAGGCCAAAACCAACACCTTGTGTGTTGTTGTAAGTGTAACACCCCTATTTTTACAATATACCTATTTCTTCTGATTCTTCGGATAAGAGTGTGGGATCACCGCCCTCTCGGGTTATTCTTTTTGGTGATATTCCTACTGTTATTCCTTCTACTTCTGTGGTTGCTCCAGAGACTTCTACTATTGCTCCTGTTATTTCATCTGCCGCTCCTGTGGTTGAGACAACTTATTGCTGCCAAACTACACCTTAAAATATATATAATATATAATAAAATATAAAATATATATAGTAAGAATAGTCTAAAAGCAAAATCAATAAATACCGAGAAGTAGTATAGAATGTTCCCGGGTCGTTAATCCCCAACGAGGCTGTGTTGGAAAATCGATACAACCGGAAGATTGGAGTTTGAAGGAGAGAAATGATTTAAGAGTGTGGAAAGCCAATTTAAACAATAATAAACAAAAACGTTTAAGAAAAACCTAAAAATTATGAAATTAAGCTAGAAAACGAGAGCACGAATCCCGAACAAAGGGGCAAAAACCTAAAATCTTCAAAACTAACCCAAACGAAGAAATTTCAACGTTCTAAACTACTCTAGGGAACTAATAACGAAGATGAAAAGAGACTAGACCTGAAAACGAGGGCCATTTGAACCCAAAAAAAGAGTGGGGGTGATGGAATTTATTATAATTAACGAGACAAGACAAAATCCGCACCCGAGCCCCGTTCTTTAAAAATCAAAAAGTTACAAAAATGATCTTACGAAAAATTTAATATTTCCTACAAACCAATATGACTAAAGAAAATTTTCTAAAAAAAAAGAAAAATATTTTTTGATAATTTTTGTATTTTTTATGAATTTTTTAAACTTTTAACTAAATTAAATTATAAAAAATACTAAACAACTTTTAAAAATTCTGAAAATTTTATGAATTTTTTAAAATTTTACTTAAAAATTCAAAAATATCACGATCACTCTCTTCATTATAAAATCACTTTCCTCCGAAGGGAGTGAAAGATGGAGAGCAAGAATCGATCGTACAGACCTAGAAAGTAAAGTGGAATTGCCACTTTCAGAAATTTCAAGTACTTCTTGAACATATTCTTCACAAGCAATGTCAATAACATCGACTCGGTTAACTGATTCAATGATATTGTAGGAGAGAGTTTTAGTATCACCAACTTTGAAGGTTACGGATTGGTCATCATGTCTAAGGGTCATTTGTTCACTGTGAACATCTATTAAGGCACGTGCCGTCCTCAAGAAAGGTCTTCCTAAGATTAAGGGAGCCCGAGGATCGGCAACGTAATCAACGACCATAAAATCGGCAGGAAAGAAGAACGTTCCAACTTTCACGAAAACATCCTCGGCGATGCCGGTTGGAGTAGAAATCGTTCGGTCGGCAAGTTCAAGTATCATTCGGGTTTTGGTCAAAGCTGGGAACCTAGTTCTTATCCACATGTAGAGAGGCATTAGGTTTGATGCTTGCACCGCGATCGGCTAAGGCTAAACATATCATTCAACTCCTCCGAAAAACACACGGTATAAGAATCGGACCGTGGACTCCAAGTTTCTAGAGGAAACTTTTTTAGGAATAACCGCCGAGCAATTCTCGTTACCCGTGTCCTTGGTTCAACATCAATTATCTTTAATCCTTGTCATTTAGGAGCTTTCTAAACATTGGTGCAAATTTGGGCATGTGTAGGAGAGCGTCCGCGAAACTTAGCTCGAAATGGAGATTCCGAAAAATCTCCATAAATTTTGAAGCTAGAAGATCGTCTTTTTCACGGAACTTTTCTTTGTTGGCCCTTGAAGGATAAGGCAAGGTTGGTTTAGTCTTTGGAACAACAACGGGCTCACCAATTTGGTCATTAGTTTGGAGACATCACCGGAGGTTGGATTTTTTCGGTGCTTGGTTGCACCGTATCCTTTGTCACCTCGGGTTCATTTTCCGTCTCTTTAGGAGGAGAAGAAGTTTGAGGTCCATTATAGGAAACACCGCTTCGGGTAGTGATTGCTTTCACATCACCTTTCGGGTTAGCAATGGTGTTGCTTGGAAGAGAACCCGAGCCCGAAGTAGAAGCAGTATTACTATTCACGAATTTGGTGATCAGGTCCGTTATATTTGCCATTTGATTTTGCATATTTTGCATAACCGCGTCATAGCTCTTTGACGTAGTTATCAAAATCGGACATAGACACACCTGGTGTTGGATGAGCTGGAGGGTAGCTTATGTATGGTGGAGCTATGAAAACTCGGGGGTAGATTCTCTGAGGTTGGTAAACTTGTCCTTTGATTGAAATTATTACCCTCGATATTGGTCAAATTGTTTCCCCTCCCCGATTTTTGGTTAGAAATTGATCCCAATACCTCCCCGATTTTGGTTTGTTTTGATGGTTTGCTAGGAAGAAAAACCGGGAGGAACGAATTTGTGTTACAACCATCTGATGTCGGTAACTGGCATTCCCTTGTTGTAGTTAACTGCCGGCGGCTTGTGACCGTATTCTTGGATAATTGTCACGATAGTCATTGGTAGGCTGGACAATTTTGGTAAGATGACAACCCCGCAAGTTACACAACTGTTGCTCATGCGCTTTTACGGGAGCGGGAGCCTGAGTTTGGTTTTTCTTATCGAGAGTCAATACTCTAACCATATCTTTTAGCTCAGCAACATCAGATGAAACTGCTGGGGTAGAGGAGCTCGTACTCACTTTGGAAACAATGGCCTTGCTTCGTGATTGACGAACTTTGGACTTGCTCTCGATGATTTTTAGCATTCTCGAGGCATTTATTCCAGAAAGTTGCCACCTTACTCCGCAGCGGAGTTCAAGAATACTTGATCTTTGATTTAGGGCATTAATAGAATGATCTAGTTGATGCAATCTGAAAACCCATGATTGCGGGCATCCCTAAAGAAGAATCATTGAATTGGATCCATGCCTCGTAAAACGTTCATCAAATTTGTTTAAAATCTCGTGAATTTCATTTGCGCAGATTTGTTGTTTTAGAGGTAGGGAAGATTTGTTAATGAATTTAGAAACAAGATCATCCCATGAAAAATCGATTTTTTGCCACCGAGGGGGCTCCTTTTTTCAAGCCAAATCCGGCGCTCCCTCGATGGAAAATTGGAAAAGCATAAGCTTAACAAACGTACTCGGACGTTCGGAGAACTTCATCGTAGAAGTGATCTTGTTGAAATATCGGAATGTGGGCATGTAGGGTCTTCTATATCGTGTCCAAAAAAAATTGCTTGTTTTGAACAAGATTAAGGTAGACCAAGCTTGATCTCAAAAGTTGTTCGTTCGCTGGTAAATCGGGAACAACCGATCGCATCCTCGTAACCCTCGGTGGGTGCTTCGAGCAATTGCGCCATAGTACGATTATCAACCATCGTAACTATGGGAGGATTGAAAGTTTTCATGATTGTTATTTGGTTTCTCAAGATTTCTCTAGGTAATGCCTTGGTGAATATGTCCACAAGCTGATAATCCGTCGTCACGAAGTACAATTTAACCACGCCTTTCTCAACCAGCTCGTGAATGAAATGGTGACGTATGTCAATGTGCTTGGACCGTGAGTGGCAGAGTGCTGGACATTATTGCAGCAGAGAGCAATGGCATTGCGGTTATCACAATACAGGGGAATCTTATTAAAGGTAAAATCGTAGTCTACAAGCTGTGACCTCATCCAAAGTATCTGAGTACAACATCCAGACATGGCAATGTATTCAACCTCTGTAGTTGAGATCGTAGCGCTCTTCTGTTTCTTTGATGACCAGCTGACTAATTTATCTCTAAGGAACTGAGCACTTCCTAACGTACTTCTTTGTGTATCTTGACAACCTGCATGGTCCGCATCTGCATAGGTCGTTAGTGCCATAGCGGTGTCTTTCAGATACCAAAGTCCCCAATTAATGGTTCCTTTAAGATACCAAAAGACTCGTTTAAGTGCTTCAAGGTGCTTTTTGGTAGGCGATGCTAATACCTAACACACATGCATACAACGAAGACAAGGTCGGGTCTGCTGGCAGTGAGGTACATTAGGGAGCCGACCATACTACGAAATTGAGTCTGGTCAACTGGAATCCCTAAGGGGTCCTCATCAAGTTTAAGTCGATCCACCATTGGTGTATCTACAGGGTCACACGAATCTATCCTAAATTTCTTTAAAATTTCTAGAGCAAATTTTGATTGATTAATAAAAATGCCTCCGGATCTTTGAGAAACTTGTAATCCTAGGAAAAAAGACATTCGTCCCATCATTGACATTTGGAATTTTGAACTCATCTCATTGGAAAATATGTCACATGCTTTAGGGTCGGTCGAGGCACATATGATGTCATCTACATATATTTGAACAAGAAGAATATGTTTGCCTGTTTTTCGAGTGAATAATGTCAGATCAACCGCACCCATAGAAAACTTGTTGTCCAGAAGAAACCTTGACAACGTGTCATACCACGCCCGAGGATCTTGCTTTAAACTATACATAGCCTTCTTCAGACGATAACATGTATCGGATGATCTGGATCAACGAAGCCCTCCAGTTGACTAACATAGACTTCTTCTTTCAACTCGTCATTCAGGAATGCTGTCTTGACATCCATCTGGTAGATGGTCATGTTCTTATTGGCGGCATTGGTGATGAAGATTCTTATACCCTCGATGCGTGCAACCAGAGCAAATGATTCCTCAAAATCAATACCCTCCTCTTATCGATATCCATTGGCCACCAACCTAGCCTTATTTTTTAGAAAATCACCGTACTCATCAAGCTTAACTTTGTAAATCCACTTGAGAGCTATAATCATGACGGAGTCTGGTCGTGGTATACTTGAAGTCGATCAAATTCGTGAATCTCGTCTTGCATGGCTTAAAACCATCAGTCTTCAGTCACGGTAGATTTAAAGTTCTTCAGTTTGACTTTTGACAGTACAAAGTTGTATAGGCACTATAATGCATCAGTTGCAAGTTGTTTTCTGGTAGATACTAGTCGGGAGGGATTGCCAATGACATTATCAAGCGGGTAATCCTTGCTTCATTTCCTGAGATGATGATGTGGTTGAGTGACATGAGTAGATTCCACTGAACTAACATCCTCGGATGATGATGCTTCAGAACTAGGTTCTAGAGCAAACACGTTTACAAAGGGATCATTGTTAACATAAGCAAAAGGATTGGCTTCAATGATAGTAGATCCAGCTGCAACACCTTGATGTGAACTTAGAGATTATAATGTCGAAGATGACGGTGAATGACTTGGAGAAGGTGCATCTTGATCAATGGTAGTAGAAAAAGGTATACCGGCTGAATTGACTAGAACTAGAACCGATGGAGCAGGAGAAACCAGTCTTTCAACACGTGGAGGTTCTAAGTATTAAAACGACAGTTGGCTTAAATGAGCTTAAGGCTAAAAAAAACTATGTCTTTTGGACTTTGGACACTTAAGCTAAAACTTGGACAAATAAGCTAAGGGAATAAACTAACTTATCCTAAATAAGCACTTTGAGCTAAATTCTATAACTAAATAAGCTAAAAAAAGAGAGCTTAAGTTGACAGAATGCTATAAACTAACGTAAGGGAAAAAAAGGAAAAAGTGGTAGTTTTCTTGACTGTCGATACTAATAAGCAATGAAAAGGCAAAATAAGCTTTCTAAGGCAACTCACACAACTAATAAGCAAGTAAGGGACTGAATTCACAAACTAATAAGCTCCTAATAAGCTAGAAAGAAAATAAGCAATCACTACACTATGCTTAAGCAAAAAACAGTAAGAGGGCTACTTTGAGCTTAAAAATAAGCTATCAAAAGGGCCTCTTAAGGTCTGAAACTAAGGAAGCTTAAAAAGCGCTTTTTGGCTCTTTAGATAAGCTAAAAGCTAAGGCTAAGGTAAACTAGTAAGCTAAATAAGATGGCTTAAAATTCACCCCCTAGCACCAGGGGAGAATAAGCTAAAGACAAGGGCTTAAATTGACAGCTTAAAATAAGCTGTCAAATAAGCTAAAAACTGGAAAACGATAAGTTGAAACAGATTAAGAACAATAGGAATATGGACTTGTGCCCAACTTTTAAGTTTCCAAAAACCATTTAAAGTTGCGGAATTTCACTCTTGAAAAGGGCTTTTCTTTTTAGCTTTTAACAAATGACATTAAAACTTTTGGTAGTTTTGACTCAAAAAGTCAGTGACTCATAGGACTTTTGGACAGCTTTGTTTTAACACTCAAACTCACACTCTTTTGACGTTAAAACCCAAGTTTACAATGGCTAATTAAAATAAGCACTTTTGAACTTTCATAAATCACCATTTTAAGTGGTGACTTAAAAACTTTGAAAAACATTTTTTCACTTAAAAAAACTCTTGGTAAAACGACTCAAATGAGCTTAATACTTAAAGCTAAAGGTCAACCAAATTGACTACTACCATGTCGATGCCCATTTTACCGTTCTAGTCACTTAACCCAAACACCCCCTTTATATTTCTTTATAAACGGATTTTTTACACTATAAACGGCTGTTTTAACTCTCACTTCTTTAAAGGGAATTGAACAGATAAGCACTCTAAACTCATAATATGAACAATAATAAGCAAGAAATAAGCACTCTAATCAGCTAAAATAGAATAAGCTATAAAAATCTAAAAATTAAGGCTTTAAAGGGAAAATTGTAATGACCTTTGTCCAAGCTTTTACAAGGACTTTTTGAGCCCTCAAGGGCTTTCACCTACAAGCTCTGGCTTATAAATCGCAGTGCATAGCCAATAAGCTTCTCCAACTTTTAGCTTATCCTTCCAAATGGCTTATTCTTGATTTTTCAAACAAAAACTTATAAAACTATAAACTATGAAGAGTTTACGTTTTATAAGCTTAATCAAACTTCTATAAGAGCTTATAGAAGCTTATTTTAACTGAAGAAGAGCTTATTGAGAGTATTAGAGCTTAAAACAACTTTTCATTAAAACTCGAAATTGAAATACACTTGCTGAAAATTAAAAGACAATTAATAAACTTAAAGTTGCTTTTAAATTAAGAAAAAATACATTCAAAGACAGAAAATTAGATTATTCCCTTAAGGCTTACAAGGTATCTATTTATACTAAAAAACTAGGTCTTGGGTCCTTCTTTGTGTGCTTCTTTTCTGAGAGAGTATGCAGCCTGTGTTTGTTTTGTGAGAGTCTTCAAAAGCTAATCCCAGCCATCCATGGTCCTTGTGCTTCTTTTAAATTGATCCTAGCCATTGATTCGGCAAAAGTTGTGGAGAAAAGTGAGATTGCCAACATGGAAAGGCCCCTTTTATGGTGGGAAAGATAGTGGAGGAGGGGGGAAAGGTTTATCCATGGTGTTGAAAGGTTGCAGGGAAAAAGAGGGGGAGGCTAACCCGTGAGTTGTGTTGGGGTTTGAAAAGGGCGGGAAAAATTGTTTTTGGGTTTAACAGGAAAAGTTGTTTGTGGTAATGGCAACAAAATTGGTCCTCAAGGTAATATAAGTGCTGTTGCAATTTTCGTCCTTGGTTAATGAGAGTTTGGGTGGATTGGCAGTTTCAGTCCCTGAAAGTTATATGTGGCTTTGCACCACACGTCCTTGTGGTGTATAAGTTCTTGCCATTGGCAGTTTTGCCCCTTGTAGTTTAACTTTTCCAATTTGGCAGGATTAACCCTTCTCTTTATTTTCTTCTTTTCTTCTTTTAAGACAAGTTTAGGGATTTAACAAGTTTAGTCCCTAAACTTGTTTTTCTTGACTTTTTGGCTTCGGGTTTGTCGGGGTTGACTTGGGTTGACTTTTTTTACACTTGGGCTTGGACTTGACTGTGTCTTTTTCACGCTTTTCCATTCCGTGTCCGGTTTTGTCGTTTTGGCTTCGTTTTTCGTCCTTTTCTTAGATATCCGTTCCTGCACAACACAATTAGCAAAACAAGCATATTTTTGGCATTTTAAGTCCGTTTTTGGTTATTTTAACTTGTTTTTAAAGGTTAAAGGTATGTGTAATTAAACACATACCAGTTTGCCTATTTTCCGAGTGAATAATGTCGAGTCGACTGCACCCTTAGAAAACTTGTTGTCCAGAAGTGACCATGACAAGGTGTCATACCACGCCCGAGGAGCCTGATTTATACCATACAGAGCCTTCTTCAGACGATAAACATGTGTCGGATGGTCTGGATCAACGAATCCCTCTGGTTGATTAACATAGACTTCTTCCTTCAACTTGCCATTAAGGAATGCTGTATTGACATCCATTTGATAGACGATCATGTTTTTACTGGCGGTATTGGCGATGAAGATTCTTATAGCCTCAATGCGTGCAACTGGTGCAAAGGATTCCTCGAAATCAATTCCCTCCTCTTGACGATATCCCTTGGCCACCAACCTTGCCTTTTTTTCAGAACATCACCATACTTATCAAGCTTAACTTTGTAAATCCACTTGAGAGCAATAATCATGACACAGTCTGGTTGGGGTACTAATTCCCATACTTGAAGTCGATCAAATTCGTGAATCTCATCTTGCATGGCTTAAAACCAGCAATCCTTAGTTATAGCAGATTTGAAGTTCTTTGGTTCGACTTTGGATAGTACAAAGTTATACAAGCACCAAAGAAGGGATAATTTTTGGTTTTTGTTGCTTGTGTGTTGCTGGTCCTTTTTTTTATGCTTGGTTTTCTTTCTTCTTAGGCTTTGTTGTGCTTGGTCTGTATTTTTTTTTTTTCTTGATTGTTTTTTTTTTTTATTTTCGTTTGCTGCTTGTATCTTTGTTTTTTTTTTTTATGTTTTGTGTTTTTGCTTTTTTTACTTTTTGTTGTTTGTGTTTGTTTTGCATTGCTTTGTTACTTTTTTGCAAGTTTTTGCTTTGCTTGCTATTGCTGTTCTTTTTTTTTGTTTTTTTTTTTTTATTCTTGCATGCAACGTTTTTGGTGCTTGCTATTTTTGTGCTTTTTTGTGCCTTTGGGTTTTTTGTGCTTTTTTGTTTTTCTCCAATATTTCTTTTGTCTTGTTTATTTTGTTCTGCTTTTGGCTTTTTTTTTCCACTTGCTTTTTTTTTTTTGTGCATATTCGTTGCAAGTTGTTTTTTGTTTTTTGTGGGTGCATTTTTTTTGCTGTTTTTGTGCTTTCCTGCATGTGTTTTGTTGTTGTTTTTTGTTTTTGGCTTGAGTTTTTTTTTTCGTTTTTTTTTTTGCTTTTTTTTTGTTTTTTTTTTGCTGCCATTTTTTCTTTTGCTTGTTTGTTGCTGTGCGTGCAACTGTGCTGCCTTATCTTTTTGCTTGTTTTTGTGCTTTTGTTGCAAGTTTGATTGCTTTTTTTGTCTGCTTTTTTTTGCAAGTTGTTTTTTGGAGGATACGGTTCTGAGAGGGATTACCAATCGAAATTGTCAAAGGGGATGATCCTTGCTCAGTTTTTGAATGATGATGTGGTTGAGGATACTTGAGTTGATAGTCCGCTGAACTGACATCCCCAATGATGATGATGCTTCAAAAATAGGTTTCGGAGAAAACACGTTCGAAGGGATTGTTGTTAATAGGAGCAAAAGGATTGTCTTCAATGATAGTAGATCCAGCTGCAACACCTTCATGTGAACATAGGGATTGTAATGCCGAAGATGAAGGTGAATGACTTGGAGAAGGTGCATCTTGATCAATGGTAGTAGATGAAGGTGTACCGGCTGAGTTGACTGGGACTGGAACTGCTAGAGCAGGAGAAACCAGTCTTTCAATACGAGGAGGTTCTAAGTATTCATCAAACATTGGTTGGAATAAAATCTCTAGTTCTTTATTTATGGGGGGTACATAAGGTGTTGCAGGAACCGAATTAGGTACGAGCCCTGAACTTATCTGTCTAGACGTCAAAAAAGTAGGTGTGGTCCTGTACTGAGTTGCCTAGGAGCCATTGGCTTAGACAGCTCATCGAATTAAATTGAATGTGAATAGTTTCCATGATTCGTCGGGTTCTTTTGTCGTAGATTCTATAACCCTTCCTGCTTGGTGCATAACCAACGAAAATTCCAATATCAGCTATTGGTTGTAATTTTCAAAGATCCTCGCTGTCATATGTAGGATAGCAAAGAGCACCAAAGACTCGGAGAAAGGTAAGATCAGGCTTCTTATCATGCACCAACTCATATGGGATTTTGTTATGACGAGTGTGAATGAGGGATCAGTTTTGGGTGTAACAAGCAGTAGCAACCGCTTCTGCCCATAGAAACATCAGAGCCTTGGAGAATATCAACATTGTCTGAGCAGCCTCCATAAGAGTATGGTTCCGTCTTTCGATAATGTCGCTCTGCTGTGGAGTCCTCGGAACTAATTTTTGGTGAAAAATGCCGACACTCTCATAATATTCTGTCAGATGTTGATTGAAAAATTCTGTGCCATTATCGGTAAGGATGTATCTGACAGTTTTATTGAGACCGACTTATATTTGCTTCAAAAATTTAATGACGAACTCTGGGGTTTCATCTTTCAATCTCAAAAACTTCACCCAAGTAAACCTCGAATATTCATCAACGATGACTAAGATGTGTTTCTTCCCATTAATTGTTTGCACTCGCATAGGTCCACATAAATCCATATGAAGGGTATTAAGAACTTCAAAGTTGGTGTTTTCAATTTTGGGTGTGTGGGTATGCTTTTTGCTCTTTCCTAGTTGACATGCGGAGCAAAGATGATCTTTCTCAAACTTCAATCTAGGTAAGCCTCTTACTAAATCCTTTCTTGCAAGGTCATTGATGGTACCAAAGTTCAAGTGGTTTAAACGACGATGCCATAACCATAATTTGTTCTTAGAGGCTTTCGACAACAAGTAGATTGGGGATGACTTCATCATGTATTCAACCGAGATAGTATATAAATTAGAACCACGAGAACCTTTAATTAATTCAACACCATCTATATCTCAAACATAACATGAATGCTTCCTGAATGCAACTTCAAGATCAGAATCACAAAATTGTCCAACAGAAAACAGATTGTGTCCCAGTCCTTCCACATAGTATACCTTGGAGATCACACTGTCACTAATCACGTAATCTCCATAACCCATGATAACACCAAAGTTGTCATTTCCGAATCTAACTATCCCGATGAACTTTTTCATGAAATTCCTAAGCCGTGAGCGATCCTCTGTCATATGTTTTGAGCAGCCTGAGTCCAAATACCAAAGGATGATATGTACGACCTGCATTTGAAAACAGACAAAGATGGAGAGTTTGGAAAGTTGGATCCCCAATGTTTGTTGGGGTCCTGTTGGTTAGCATAAACAACGTCAGTTGGCATAGATGTATCAGTTGCATGATTTACAGTTAGAGTGGGAATGCTAGTGGGAACTGCCTTGTGCTACTTGTTTCTATGTTGGTAACTAGTTAATGATTTCTGAGAATTGTTACTTAATTTCTTAATTATTACAATTTTACTAGTACTAACGTTTTTAGTTTGCTGTACAGGCAGAACGTTGGATGTAGCGAGCCTAGTTAAAGGGCACTGGTCTCCTAAAGTGAATGTTCTTCCCGTAGGCTTCCATTGATAACCAACATTGGTAAGCACTTTTCCTGTTGTTTTCCACACTTGCTTAACTTGTTTAGGTTTCCAAACTTTCTTAACTTTGCGCAGAACATTTTTAACAAAGGGGGATGCATTAACATAGTGCAAATAATCAACCACACATATATCATGATTTGCAGAAATTAAGCATTTGTTACATGTCTTACAAACAGAATGAGAATTCGAATTAATTACATTATGCTTAGAGCTAATACTAGAATCAACATGATTCATGGTTTTCAAATTAGACTTATTGGTCCTAGGGTGCTCTTCTACTTTCTTCTTGTTGACACTTTTAGCTGGCGAGATCCTATTTTTCTTGGTATTGCTCCTAGGCTTTGATCTGCTAGCGTCAGTGCAACTGTTTACTCCTGTAAAAGGAATTACAAGGACATTAGTTTTCTGAATGTTTGGTTGCTCTACATGTTTGTGTGTGTTATTATTTGACGTTTCACATTGGTCCTCAAAAGTAACTTGCTTTTTCCTAGTTAAATGGGTAGAAGCATGCTTTTTATCTCGTTTATTGAAGTCTTTCAGACAAGTGCCAATCACATATTCTAATAGTTCCTGAGAGTGTTGAGTGTAAAGGCATGCAGATGCAAGTGATCTATCTAATGGTCTTTCAACCTTAGCTTCCTCTACTATCTCGTGAAGAGTTTCTACACTTTCCTTAAGATGTTTAAGATACTCTAGATGAACTTCCCTATTGTTCCTATTGCGAGGGGGTATTGGTTCAACATCTATAGCATACCTACCAGGTGCAAGAACTCTTTGTTTTATAGAATCCATAGTGATGCATTTTAGATTTTCATGTATTTGGGCTTTCAGATTCTCATTTTTAGTTAACAAGGCAATTGTCTGCTCGATATGTTTAGCACGTGTGATCTTAATAGAATCATATAGTTCTTTGTAATGCTACTTAATTTTTGCATTCTCAGCCCTAAAAAGCTCATTTTGTTCTTGGAGAAAAAACCCCTTTCCTTTTCAGTGAGCCCCGTTGGTGTAATTCTCTTTTTACAGTTTTTTTAAAATTCCTTAAAAAGTTTGTAATTAGTGTAAAAATTTAATTTTCATTGACTTTTTTTGTTTTGGAAGCACCCTGTGGGACAAGCATTGCAGCGTTGTATTTGGGGATACCACCGTCAACTCTTGATTGGCATGTAGCTTGTGGTATGCTCTTTGAGAGCTTCTGCTTTATCTTGATGAGATTCCTTGGACCATAAATATCTGCTCCGGGGGTCATTGATTCTGTTGGTGTGAAGGTAGCTGATTAATCTTCTTTGAGTAATCATGTGGTGCAATCTTACTTTATTTTTCACATACTCTGGGTCTTCATTTTGTCATTCATTTTCTGCCTTGTGATTTCAGACTTATCTCTAGGGTTATCCTCATGTGTTGTGTACTTGGCAGACATGATTGGTTTTTTTTGATAATTTTTCATGACCTTTATATAGAGCAGGGCTGAACTGCTTTGCATGGGTGAGGCATAAGGGGTTCTTGTACCTTAATAGCTAACCTTATTCTGTTCATAATAATAGGGCTTTGGTTTACACAACATGTGAACTGTTTGAAGAGACTGGTCTTGTTTGTATAATCTATCCTCGACCTTTTCTTTTAAAGATTTCATGTCTAAAAATTCTTCAAGGTATTTATTTTCTTTCTGTTTAAAATCCTTTTTCAAAGACGTAACTTCTTCTACCATTGGACTTGTTGTTGGTCTAATGGTAAGGGTAAGTTGCATGTTTTACAGAATGAAGTTACCTTTTCAAATTTTCTTCCATACGATTACGTTTCAGCCGGATAACTATCTTATTTGTTCATTAATCTTTTGTTCTCTTTCTGTTCATTTAAACTTAGCCCGTCTTTCATATTGTTTAACTTGTTCCTTATATTTCGCAAGTTTAACAGTCAATGAATTATCAACTACATTGTTCTGTGTGGTCACAGAGACACATTGGGCAGGCGGTTCATATATATCATTAAGTATCATCATGTATGCATCATTTGGTACATAAGATACATTACTTTGTACAACTAGCACTGCGTTGTCCTTTATATACTGATCATATGGGATCATATTACTATCACTCGTATAATCATTATGTGAGTCGACACCGTAGTTTGGTTGTACATCGTCATGAATCTCGTGTACTTCATGATGTTCACAAACAACATCCTGATAGTGATCATTATCGTGTACCTAATATAGAATGTCCGAATCATAAGACGGATTGGCTTCATCATAAACAGGATCTGTGGATGATAGATTTGCCATGAACATGGTCTGTGCAGTAGGAGCCTCATCAACATCAGAATCAAAAGCATCACAGTCATCAGCTTGAAACACATTATCCACATTGAGTGCTAAGTCCTGAACTGGTTGCTCATCCACATCTTCATCAACAACAGTGTCTTGTCCACCTACAATAAATAGCAATTGCTCTTCATCCAATGCCACCCCATTCTCCTAAGCTTGCATCAACAACATCTTATCTTTGAAGTATTCTGAGTTCTGTGGTCGCTTGGGCTGAGTGCAGTTCCTTGCTATGTGGCCTATACCGTTGCAGTTATAACACTTAATATGCCTTACTTGACCTGGATTTACATTCCCAACTCTGTTCTAAGCTCCCTCATAACCAGCTGCACCTGCACCCCATGCATTGTTCCCCTGACCTCTATTATGTCAACCCTAAACATTCTGAACAACAACCCTGCCGTCTTGAACTGTAGCTTAGTTTCTTGTATTTGATAAAGTTCTGAGTTGATTGTTTGTTTGAGGTAGGTATGTTTTGTATGATTTGGTGAGTAGGGCAAGTGTGTTGGTTAAGTTCTCAATTAAGTTGTCCGTTGGAGAGAGTCCTGAGTTAAGTTGAGTCTTGTCAGCAAAGTGTGGTTGAAGATGTGTGGATGGTGGAGTGGTAGATGATTTGAGTTAGTTTGTTGTTGTGAAACATTAGACATTATGGCGAAAGGATCAACAGTATGTTGAGTGAATCGATCTAACATCATTTTATTCTCACTGGCGTGTGCCTCATGTTGCTTCAGATAAGCATACAGCTGATCATAGTTGGAGTCCCTCAAGCCGCTGTTCAGTTTCACTGCTATTACAAATCTACCCCATTCAGGTAACATGTTATTAACAAACTTTGAGTTCAGCTGCATTCTAGACATGGTCATACTTGATGTTTCGCATGTCGTTGATGAGCTTGGAAAACTGGACATAATAGTCGTGAATGGTTTCTCCTTTGTTTTGACAGAAGTGTTTAAAGTCATCATACAGTTGTGATTCTCTATCTTCTTTCGTTAGTTCTGAACCTTCCAGGAGCATCTTCACATTATCCTAAATGTCTTTAGCTTCAGTGTAGTGATTGATGATAGTATATATGTCTTTTGGTAACCCTTGAAGTCAGGAGTTTGTTGGCTCCGCACATGTTAGAGTATACCTATCCTTATCCTCAGGTGAAAGGTCCGAATAGACTCGAGCTCGTTCGAGACCTAGTTGCTGGGCACCTTCTGTCCCTTCAGCAATTGGGTCTCTAATAGTTCCCATCTGAAAAGGTCCTTCATCAATCGACTTCAGGATGTTTACCCCATTCTCTTTACCCTGACAATATAATCAAATACATTGTTGCCATAATGCAAAGTCATTCCTATCAAGCATAGGTGGTCGGGTATCAGAACCGGCACATTGGATATCTTCTGAGAGATTAGACATCTTAATTGATTGTGAAATGATTTAAGTTGATCGAACAATGATTAGTGATTGTATGTTAAAAGTGGCGATGTATGTTTAAGTGTGTTGTTGTTTGAGTTTGTTACATTTGTCAAGTTTGAAAAAATGGTCTAAATGCCAAACAGTGTATCAAACCGCTGGATTAGAGCTCAAACCGCTACTGTCAAACCGTTACTGTCAAACCGCTACTGTCAAACCGCTACTGTCAAACCGCTACTGTCAAACCGCTATGAAAAATTACACCAAACCGCTACCACGAAGAAAAATGGCCAGAGGTTTGTTTCCCAAAAGACCTTGAGAAAAAATCTTCAAAAACCTGTAACAAATCGCTACCTATAAACCGCTACGAATGGTAAACCGCTACGAAGTTAAACTGCCAAACCGCTACTAGAAGATAATGGTAAACCGCTATGAAGAAGAGACAC